>CAUYRH010082668.1:0-14907 GCA_963574655.1 Perodicticus potto | reverse complement strand
GGTGTTTGATTTTTTTGGATGGTTGCAGGGACTTAGCTTGAGTCTCTGGACACCCCTTCAGACTTGTGGTCCTAATCAGTAAACTCCAACCTGCTTCTTGGGGTAAATAATACTCAGTGGAGGGAGGGAGTGGGGTCTCGGCGTGTGACACACGTCTTAGGGACAAGACACAATTGTAAGACACCTTACCTAACAAAAGCAATCAGCATGACATGATTTCTTCCTTCCTTCCTTCCTTCCTTCCTTCCGTCCTTCCTTCCTTCCTTCCTTCCTTCTTTCTTTCTTTCTTTCTTTCTTTCTTTCTTTCTTTTGAGACAGAGCCTCAAGCTGTCACCCTGGATAGAGTGCTGTGCCATCACAGCTCACAGCAACCTCCAATTCCTGGGCACAAGCGAGTCTCCTGCCTCAGCCTCCCAAGTAGCTGGGACTACAGGCGCCCGCCACAACACCCGGCCATTTTTTGGTTGCAGCCGTCATTGTTGTTTGGCGGGCCCAGGCTGGATTTGAACCCACCAGCTCAGGTGTATGTGGCTGGCGCCTTAACCCGCTGAGCCACAGGCACTGAGCCAGACGTGGTTTCTTGTACCCTCAATGAATCCCCCAAATTAGAACAGCAACAATAATAATAATAATACTCAGTGCACTTGAGACAAAGCTTCCAGGACATCTGAGCATGTCCCCAAGCCTTGCAAATAGGATTCTTTGTTTCTGAGAACCACCTGTGGCTCTCAAGGACTCTTTTCTAGTTTAAGATTTCCTGAGAAAATGTGCTGCCTCACCAAGTTCACACTCAGGGAACTTCCAATAGGTTATTCAACACATTGTTTTGTTTGTAAAATGATGTTGGCACACTCAAAGTTTATTTCTCTGGAGATGTGTGGCGAATGACCCTGGCCTTTGCACACCCCCAGGACAGAACAGAAGAGTGGTCAGCATAAGCCTCCACCCCATGAAGGGCCACCTTTCTGATGTGGCCACAACAGAGAGACAGAGAATTAGGGGGGTGTCCAGGTGGCAAGATCCAGGGAGAAAACTCTCATACATAATTGAGGCTGGAAAGTCTATTTTGGTTGCTAGCCATTAATCAAAGCAGCTGGGTGCTGTTCAAAAATTCTGCATCTTGGCTTGGCACCCCCGTAGCTTAGTGAGTGGGGAGTCGGCCTCCTACACCCAGGACAGAGAGTTTGAGCCTGGCCTGGGCCTGCTAAACAACAATGACAACTGCAATCAAAAAATACCCGGGCGTTGTGGCAGGTGGGCACCTGTAGTCCCAGCTACTCTGGAGGCTGAGGCAAGAGAATCATTTAAGCCCAAGAGTTTGAGGTTGCTGTGAGCTGTGAGGCTACAGCACTCTACCAAGGGAGACATGGTGAGACTCTGTCTTAAAAAAAAAAAGAATAATAATTCTGCATATTTATGAACACGCCCAAAATACTCTGTAAGCCGTATATTGTTTGGAAATGGAAAAGGTCACTCTTTCAAGAAAAGCAGTTTTAAAGCTCTGGAACTGAACATTTTAACTCACAAGCAGCGTGGCTGGAATGTTGAACACCTCTTCAAGGCTTTGATGCACGTTTTGACTTTTTCCAGTTTTGACACATGTCGCCAGGCCAACTCACTGCAATTTGCTTAGAAAGATTATAATTTCTGATTTTCAAACAGAAAAGCTCCCTCCCTTTGGTGAGAGAGACGGCTTTTTTCTGCGTACATCTTCTCCTAGAATCGGTTTTCTTTGACCCTGGCTCCGAACCTCAAAATAGACCCAATGATAAGTAGGAAAATGTAAGTAAAAGTAGATACTATGTACAAATTTAAAACATAAAAGCAAAAGTATGCGAAAGAATCAATTCCCAGCCTGAAAACCAGGCACAGTTTATTGAAGATTGGATTTAACAGAAATTAATCTCAGTAGCGTTTTTGCTGTTTCTTGGCCGGTGTATTTGATAAGTCTGTCTAAAACTTCCAGAACGTCATGAGCTGAATTCCCATGATCATTCCAAATGCAACTCCATTCAGGGTTTGTGTGCAGGTGTTTAAATTTATTGCCCTGTTTTCCCCCTAGAGGAACTGAGTGTGTGCTCTAATTTCCTGGGATCCCACGCTGGGTCACTAATTATTCTCTAATAAGTCTTTGTCAACCTAATTTTCATGCCAGTAAGAAACTCACTTTTAAAATAGACTAAGTTTCTGAGGGGAAGGGGGCAGGTTTGATGGAGGGAGGTTCAATGGCAGGACTACACCTATGGGGCATATTGCAAGGGTACATGTCTAATGTATTAAGTATAGACTATAAATGTCTTAACACAATATAAGTAAATGAGGTGAAGGATATATTGACCAGTTGCATATAAGCATTCCAAATTGTATATAGAATCAGCACATTGTATCCCATAAATGCATTAATGTATACATGATCTATGTGTTTCCGACTTAATAAAAAAACTAAAAAAAAAGAAGAAGAATAGAATAAAATTTCTATTTTAAAATAGAAAAAGGAAAGCACAAATACAAGGGGAATCAAGAGAAAGAGACAAGGGTAACGGGGGGTGGGGGTAGGAGAGGACTTTCCAGTTCAGGGACTGCCTCATACACCTGCCACGCCAGTGGGAAATTCCAAGGAGCATCAATCCCATTGATTTTCAAATTAATTGAGCAGAATTAATTTATCCTGCTTTAGAAGCAGCATAAAAAAATTAATTCCTCTCTTCCACAAATTCCGAAGACAGTCTTTGAGATTGCCTCCTTGTGTTGGGTGATCAGAGAGAGTCACATTTGCAGAATTTACAGGTATAGCTTTTCAATTTGAGCTCACAGGGGTTGTTTTCCCACCCCTGGTTGATAGGAGGTTCTCGTAGGGTCAATACAAATTAACTAGAGATGTGCCTTTTCCTGTAAATTGATCAGAGAAGGCCAGGCTGTGCTATAACTACAGTATCAGAAAAGTTTAGCCAAGAAAAAAGTCTTGTCTCTCTCCCTGGGCAAATGTGATCCACGGGGTAATGCAAAAATCCAAGCTGATGAAGGATTGAAAACTCTATCCCTGTGGCCAATATGGGAAGGATAGAAAGCCAATATCCTGTGTGAATTTGAGGGTCATAGCTGTATGAGTCACAGCTGTCATCATAGGAGTTCCAACAGTTAAGTTTACAAACTCACCAGGGTGCCCTTACATTGGTAGCAATGTACAACTCTGTAAAGTTTCATCTCGTTGATATATCTGTGTTTTACAGCTGTGTTTGTATCAACACATCCTGCTGAGTGGCATTCAGTATTGTCATGTGAACTTTTTCACCAACATCTCATGGCTCTTGCATCACGACAATGCACCAGCTCACACAGCACCATCTGTTAGGGAGTTTTTAGCCAGTTAACAAAAACTATATTGGGACACCCTCCCTACTCACTTGGTCTGGCCCCCAGTGACTTTTTTTCTTTTTCCAAAATTAAAGGAAATATTGAAAGGAAGACATTTTGATGACATTCAGGACATCAAGGGCTTTTGATGTCTGATAGCCATTTCAGAAAGAGTTCCAAAACTGCTTTGAAGGGTGCACTGGGGGCTGGCATCCGTACATAGCTTCCCAAGTGGTGTACCTTGACGGCGACCATTGTGATATTCAGTAGTGAGGGGTGTAGCACTTTTTCTAGGATGCATTTGAGAACTTAATTATCAGACCTCTTGTGTGAACTACAGTGGCAAAAGATGAACAAATTTGAGGGCATTAAAGGTGATATTGAGGATTCCTGATGAAAGCAGAGTCTGGGCTGTGTGAACCATGTTAAGAACAGTTCTAGACAAGAAAATATAAGAATACAAAGAAACGGGGAATCCCTATTAGGGTGGCTACTATGGAAATAAAAAAAAAGGAAAATGACAAATATTGTCATGAATGTGGAGAAATTGGAACCCTGATGCATTGCTGTGCAGAGTGCCTCCCAAAATTAAAAGAGAATTACTATATTATCCATCAATTCTCATTTGGGGGGCATAGACCCAAAAGTATTGAAAGCAGGTTCTTGGAAAAAATATCTGTGTATTGATTTTCACAGAAACATTATTCACAGTAGCCAAAAGGTGGGAAGCCCAAGTGTCTTTTGACGAATGAGTGGGTAAAGGGGGGTCTATGCATGGAGTGACATTTTATTCAGCCTTTTAGAAAAGTAACAAAACTCTGACACAGGCCACTACACAGATGAACCCTGTTGATATTATGCTGAATAAAATAAGCCAACCACAAAATGTCAAACAAAGTATGACCCTACTCATGCGCGGGAACTGGAATAGTCAAATTCACAGATATGGAAAATAAAGGATGGCCAGGTTCCAGGGGATTATGAGAGGGGGCAGTGGGAATTTATTCTTTCATGGGAATGGAGTTTCGCTTTGGGATGAGAAACACATCCTGGATTTGGGTGGTGGTGACAGTCGCACCAGGGTGTGTATATATGTAAGACTGTAGAAGCCTATCTTTCAGAATGGTAAACTTTTATGTTGTCTGTATTTTACTATATTTTTAAGAATGTAATTAAGCAATTCTCACGACACCGAACACAGTTAGTTGGTAATTTAGTGTTTAGTCCCTGGGAGGAAGAAGCTTAATATCTCTCTTGAAAAGGTGGACTTGAATTGGCCTTGTGTTCCAACTTGGCTTCCGTGAGGCTGCCATGGTGTGCGGACCAGGGCAGAGAGGCCATGCCAGACTCAGCACCATAGAGTTTGCAAAGCCGTGGTGGGTAAGCAAGGGATTGCAATGCGCAAGTTCACCAAATGAATTGATTATCAGTTGTTCAGCTCAGGAGAATTGAGGACAAATGGTCTCCTAATTATAGGAGACTGTTCTGGGAAAAGGTCACGCAGATGGTTAGGAATTGATGGAGAACAAAAAATGCCATCGAAAGCTTGACTCCCAGGGAGATAAAGGGCATTAGCTTTCTAAACCTAACACCAATTTATGTTGGGTGATAAATGATGATGTGGGCATTTCTGTGGTTCAATTTTTGTTTTTTTGTTTAAGGCTTATGTGTACATTTTTTAAAAACAGAGAAATCAAATGCCATGAAAATAAGCTTATTTGGTGCCATGTTGCCTTTCATGGAGTGTAGCTCATGCTTTTGCCAACCAAGTGTAGAGTTAGAAACCCCCACATGTATGTCTCATTCGAGTGAGCCACTAATGGGTTAAATTGGCTTTTGCTTTCACAGAAAAAGCAAGAGATTTTGGCTACCCTGAGGCAAACACAAAGACTATTTTCTGGTCATCCGGAGACAGATACTTTGAAGTTTTTGCAGCTGTTGGTTCTAAGGAGTTAGAAGCTGAAAAGCTTCTTCCTTGGAGACACGGCCCAGAGGTTGACAAAATGTTTTACACATTTTGTCTTAAATAGCCTAAAGATCTCCTCACTATGGAAACACAAAGTCATAAACTCATTTAAGGTTAACTTGGAGAGCGCATGAGGAGTTTCAGAAAGCAGTACCCCTGTAGCTCTGTCTCTCTTATTTGTATGTATATTTCTTACACAAAAGTTGAGGCTCATTTATAAGGAGTTAAGGTAAAAGAGCACCATGCTGGTTTGCAGACATGATGTCTGCCACTTAGGTTTAGAGTTAGATAGAGGAAGTTAGATAATGGTGAATGTTGTAAATCATAGAGTAAGTGTGACGTGACTGCCAATGTATATAAGGTGGTCAGAAATAGAGTTAATTTGCTACATGCCACAACACAGCTTGTAGCCTGCTTCTTGCGCCCTTTTAACATTACAGAGCGAGCTTGCACCTGAGGTAAAGCTGCAGCCCCTCAAGTCTCCGGTCACGCAACATCCTACTCACTGAGCTCAGGTGCCAAGGAGGATGTGTTGTCAGGAGGTCTGGACATCTTGCCGAACTCAAGAGCTATCTATTAGATGTCAGGTGCATGTTGAAGGGCAAAGTGGGATAGCAGAGGCATAGACTAGGTAGGAAAGAGCTAGGATCAGTGTGATTCTGGCACTGTCCCCCAAATTCTGTCTCCTAGCATATGGAGAATCCCCTCTCCTTGAGTGTGAGCAGGGCAGAAGAGCATAACCATGTTCCTTCATCTCTAAGTTACTAATCAACCAAGTTTGAGTTTATCAATGGGAGATTATCCTGGGCAGGTCTCACCTAATCAGAGGAATCCTTGAAAACAAGGTAAAGTTATATACATAGATGCATCCTCATTGTCCTCAAAGAGAAAACAAAAACGCAACATGGAAAGATAAAACTATAGAGAGGGGAATGAATGCCCAGGACAAGAAGTTGAAAGCAACTTCTAAGAACTGAAAACGAACTGGCAAGGAAATGGGGACCTCAGTCTCCCAACGTCAGGAAAGTGAATTCCTCCAACTACAAGAATGAACTGGGAGGGATGTCAAGTTTCAGGGGACAACGCCATCTAAACTCAATGCTTGCTGGCATCTTTTTGAGATCCTGAGCTGGAGAACTCAACCTGCACACATAGTCACTGTGAGATGATGCATCTCTGTGGTTTTAGGCTGCTAACGTTTAGAGAAATTTGTTACACAGCACCAGCTGACTGTTACAGGAGCTAAGAATCAGCAGAATGAAGGTGGGGAGAGGATGAAAGAAAGGACCAGGCTTCTATTTCAAGGGATCCGTATAGACCACCACCAAGATTCGGGAAGATGTCCCATGGAGCTGATCCGGTCCACCCGGGTCAAATGAGTAGAATGTCAGAGCATATCTGTTTATGAAACTTGCTTTATCAGGACCACTGCAAATGTGCAGGGATTTAGGGCATGGGTCTTTGCCTAGGGACTAAAATTGGCAACAGTGATCTGGAGTCCCTTCCACAGTCAGGGAAGGGCTGGGATGTGGGTACCTTAAAAAAACTGTAGGAAAATCAACACTGACATCATTCCTATGATCTATGCCTATATGGCCAAGGTTGGCAGAAGCTCCAGCTTATGGACTGAAGGAAATGTACATTGGGAACAGGCTATAGCTCATGGACACATGGAGAGGGTATAGCTCCTGGGCAAATGGGAACCCATGAGGAGGAGGCTATGGCTCATGGACCCGTGGAAATTCAAGGTTTTCCTGGGAACAGTGCATCTAACTCCAAAGCCCTCACTGGGACACATGAGCCTTGAAGAAGGTGCCCATCTGATATGGCCAGGTGGTTTTATCTCAGCTCAGTGGACCTTGGGAAGACCCAATTCTGAGTCTAGGCACTGATGATTTAAAACACCTGGATAAAAGGCTGAGTAAGGTTTGAGGTCTGTTCTCATATGAGCAGGGCAGAGTAAACAAATCCCCAGCAGACTGACCCGTAGGGTCCATGCCTCTTCCGGTTAGTACCAAGGGTTGGCTGGAGGATGGGCTTATGGTCAGAAGGTAACTTGTTCCTGTCCGGGAATCCAGAGTGTCCAGCAGAGGCAACCTGTGTGTGCTAATTTGGTGCAACACCACTCCACACCAGGGGTTCTCAAACAGGTGAGTCTGCACCCCATGAGACAGTTGGAGATGTTTCTTATTGTCAAAATTAGTGAAAGGCAAACCATAGACTAGGGGACAATTTTTGTAAAAGATGTCTAAAAAAGGACTTGTTATCTGGGCGGTGCCTGTGGCTCATTGGGTAGGGCACTGGCCCCATACACCAAGGGTGGCAGGTTCAAACCCAGCCCCGGCCGAACTGCAACAAAAAAATAGCCGGGCTTTGTGGCAGGTGCCTGTAGTCCCTGCTGCTCGGGAGGCTGAGGCAGGAGAATCACCTAAGTTGGAGTTTGCTGTGAGCTGTAACGCCACGGCACTCTACCGAGGGTGATAAAGTGAGACTCTGTCTCTACCAAAAAAAAGAAGGACTTGTTATCCAAAATATACAAAGAATATGAACATCGTAACTCATCAGGTAAATGTAAGTTAAAACTATGAGATGCCACCACACTCTCGTTATAATAGCCAAAATCCAGAGAGCTGACAGTGCCAAATTTGGATGAGGGTGTGGAACAAAAGGGATTCTTGTCCATCACCTACAGGAAGGCAAAATGGGACAGCCACTTTGGAAGATGGTTTTTCTGTTTCTTGACAAAACTAAATACGGTCGCCTTATGATCCAGCAATCGTGTTCTTTTGATATTTACGCCAATGAATTGAAAACTTGCACCCCACGAAGAAAGAATCTGCAGGTGGATGTTTACAACAACTTTATTTATAATGGCCCAGAATTAGAAGCACCCAAAATGTTTTTCAGGAGGTGAACGGATAAACAGTGATGCGTGCAGGTAACGAAATATTATTCTGTGCTAAAATGAGAGTTGAGCCATGCAACCACCAAAAAGGCGTGGGGAAAATACTAAATGCACATTACTAAGTTAAAAAAGCCAGTCTGAAGAGACAACATCCTCTTTCTTCCAACTATAGGAACATTTGGGAAAAGGCAAAAGTATAGAGACAGATAAAAAGGGTGGTTGCCATGGTTTGTCAGGAAGGAGGGGTAAATCAGCAGAGCTCAGGGAATATTACATTACAGACGGTGAAGCAATTGGACATTGTATACTTGGACTTTGTCCTTTTAATCTCTCATTCCCCAGAAATTTCAGGGTAGAAATTTATCACTCAAACAGATGAGCTCCAGCATTTTGAAAGGCACTGTTCACACAGAGTAAACTATGGGATAGCAAAGTGCTGACATTTCCAATTGTAGTCCTTGTTTTTCTTCTTCTTCTTCCTTTTTTTTTTTTTTAGAGACAGAGTCTCACTTGATTGCCCTTGGTAGAGTGCCGTGGCATCACAGCTCACAGCAACCTTCAACTCCTGGGCTTAGGAGATTCTCCTCCCTCAGCCTCAGGAGTAGCTGGGACTACAGGCACCCACCATAACGCCCGGCTATTTTTTTGTTGCAGTTTGGCCTGGGCCAGGTGTATGCGGCCAGCGCCCAACCCACTGGGCCACAGGCATTGCCCCTAATTGTATTTCTTATTCTGAGTCACCCCCCAAAGTTGCAGTCTTCAGCAACATATTATGATAATCAACCCTGAGTGGAACTTCCCGAGTCGTACTGCCTTGAGGCGGTGAGACCTATCAGTTCTCACTCACAAAGTTCTCCTTGAATTTAGAAGAAATCATCTTAATGGAAATAATTCAGGATGCAGAAGAGAAGGTAACCTCTGCTTGTCCTGAAGGGAATTGGGGAATAGTTTTCCATCAATAGGGAGAAAGGAAATCATTGTTTTAACGAGTTTTTTTTTTTTTTTAATTGTTTCAGGTTCATTCAGGGTACAAAGAATTAGTTTACACAGATTGCATTTGATAGTTAAGTCCCTCTTATAATTGTGTCCCACCCCCAAGAAATGCACCATACACCGTGACCCCCCATCTCACTCTCTCCTTCCCTTTCCCTGCTCCCTCATTCCCCAGCCCCCCAACCTTGAATTTGTTTGAGTTTTTCTCTTATGAGGGTATTAGATGGTCTCCTGGCTTCATATTGGAATTGATATGGATTCTAATTGGATTCTTGCTTCTCTATTCTTGTGATACTTTACTGAGAAGAATGTGTTTCTTTTGTATTAACCTGGATAGAGAAGAAAATCATTCTGAACATTAGTGGCCACTTTTTCTTCTCGCTGCACACTCTGGGAGCCCAGGTCCTCCTCAGCATGAAAACAAAAGGAGAAAGGGCAGAAATGTTGGGCACCGACTACACTGGTTGAATTCCCAGCTGAATGTCTCTCGCTTCTTATAAAGACACTAATCTCTGGATGAGGCCCCCACCCTCAGGACATCATATGATGCTAATCACCTCCCACAAGGTCCATCTCCAAAGGCCACCCCGTTAGAAATGATAGCTTCCGCATAGGAATTTGGGGAGACACAATTTATTTCATATCACTCGGTCTTCTCAGTCTTTGGAAATAGCATTGTCCACTTGCTCGGGCCGGAATATGTCCCAAAACACACAGATACAGACTCTGACTATGTCTTTGTTGCAGTGGACAAGACCCATCCTTGTGACCTGCTCAGGTCTTGGGCTCTCTGATCACCCGCTTTCTCCCCTGCCCTCCTCATTTCAGACAACAGGTGTATCTTTACTCGTTAAACCCACCTGCTCCCTTCTGGACTCCAGTACTTTTTTTTTTTCTTTCCTGGGGTCTTCATTCTTTCTTTGAGGACTCGACACTGGCTGTACTTTCTCCTGTCAAAGGGCCCTCTCTGTGTTACTCTCCTATGCCTTCTGTACTTCTGTGAACGCACATCACGTGCTTTGGTTGGTCAATGGTTGTCTGTCTACTGTTCATTTTTCCTGTTGCAAAATACTCTCCCTGTCAGCAAAAAGTGTCTCCCACCACAGAGACCTCACCTCCTCCCAGGACCTGCCACATCCCAGGAGGACGGGCAGAATTCGTCAATTGAGGGAGTGAGGAAGTGGCTGCTCTCGGCACCCTCCCATGTTAGAAAGGCAGGTGTATATTCTCTGCCATCTCGTCTCTGGGTAGCAGTTGGCAGTCTGGGCAAATTCCTGATGAGAGGCTGAATTTCTCCTCATCTGTCAGTTTCCAACTAAAACAACTAATAGGATGTCCCATTATGGAGAAATTGATGCCATTTCCTGAGATGCAGGCCTCGATGGGGTGGCATTCCCATACCGAACATGGAGGGGGTGTCCGGCTTGACATGGCTTTAAGGAGAAAACAACAAGCAAACGAGAGCCATCAAAAAGTGAGAGGAGGGTTTAGGTGAAACACACACACACAGGATCTATCTACCATCTGTCCATCCATTCTATCTGTCTGTGTATCTATCTATTATTTATATATCCATTCCATCTTTACATTCTATCTGTCTATCTATGTATCTATGTATCCATCCTATCATCTATCTGTCTGTCTATCTATCTATTTATCCATCTATCTATCTATCTATCCTGTCTATCTATCTATCCTATCTATCTATCTATCTATCTATCTATCTATCCTATCTATCTATCTATCTATCTATCTATCTATCTATCTATCTATCTATCCATCCATCCATTCTATCTATCTGTCTATCATCTGTCTGTCTATCTATCTATCCATCCATTCTATCTATCTATCATCTGTCTATCTATCTATCCATCCTATCTATCTATCTATCTATCTATCTATCTATCTATCTATCTATCTATCTATCCATCCTATCTATCTATCTATCTATCCACCCTATCTATCTATCTATCTATCCATCCATCCATCCATCCATCCATCCATCCACCCACCCACCCATCCTATCTATCTATCTATCTATCTATCCATCCTATCTATCTATCTATCTGTCTATCTATCTATCTATCTATCTATCTATCTATCTATCTATCCATCCATCCATCCCTCCATCTATTCTATCTATCTATCTATCCATCCATTTTATCTTTCTACCTATACACCTCTTCATTTATCCATTCACCATCTATCTATGACAGAATATATAAATATGTGTAGAAAATAATATACACTACAGACTATATACTACTGTATATGGAATATATATATGTGATTTACATGTTTTACGAGATTCAGAGGAAATTGCAATGGTCTGTCATAAGAAATAAACACCACCTAACATAAAAATGGTCTGCACAAAATGCAAAAACACAACTGCTGAGTTTCAAATAATGACACGGCCAACTTGCAGTGTCAGAAATGCAATTGTCAAGAAGTAGAAAACCAAGTAGGAACAAATTGTTTTCCAGCATGACGAGCAAAGTACAAAATGCTTGGGGTAGAAGGGGTGAGATGGATTTAGTAGCATTGAGAAAATTCCGTACGGCTAACTTACAAGATATAGGCATTCCTACGGGGGAGAAAGAGATAGAAATAATAATTACAGACATTGCAGAAGATAAGCGTTGTAAGCAAAATACATCTTCAGATAAATGGCTGCATGCTGAATTCTCAGTAAAAAGTTAAAAGGGAATCAACTCTAGACATACTGTGGTAGAACCGTGAAACAAGAAAAAAAAAATAAAGAAAACTCTACAACTACTCATGGGCAAACAAAAACAAAACAAAAACAACACAAGAAACTCATCCATACCAGCTTAGGTTAATTTCATCTCAGACACAAGGAATGATGGGAACTCTGAGTTGCCAACTATTAACAGGGGGGGGAATAGCTATCAAGAACTTCTCTGCAAATTCATAGTAGACTTTATCTATTTTTCTTCAACATCTTGTTAAAATTACTAAACCTAATGTATGCCGTTAACTATATTTCACTCAGTAATTGTGCCATTCTGCAAACGTAGCCTGTGGTCGGGAAAACACTTTCTGAGTAAACCAGGGAATTGTCAAGTGGAATGGATTAATCCTCTAAATCAAACTATGTTTGTCACGGCTGATTACCGGTTCAGAGTAGTTAGGAAAATGTACAGAGAGCTGATTCTTAATCCACACTTCAAATAGCAGCGTCAAAAACCCAAAACAAAACAGATTATGATTTTTAAAAGTCTTGCAAAATTCAGGGCACAGCTAACTCATCCTTTTCTTCAACTCCATCAAGGCAAGGAACAGGAACAAAATATCTTTAATAGGATTTTCTGACTATGGCTGAATAATACACAGATTCCTCTCAGGGGGGACCAAACCAAAATTAGTTGATTTTAATGTGTTTGATATTTTACTCTGCAGATTAGCACCCCGTAATTAGAGGGAGAGCCTCTCTATGCTCCAATTTAGAATTGAAGGCTTCTTTACTAATTAAAATACTTCCTAGAATCCCCTTCACTGGCATATGCTACAAAATAGGTTTGCTTGGGAGAGAGACCTGTCTAAAGAGGAATAATTAAAAAATCAGGCATTCCTGGGAGGCGCTTGTAGCTCAGTGGGTAGGGCATTGGCCACGGACACCAAGGCTGGTGGGTTTGAACCCAGCCTGGGCCAGCTAGAACAACAATGACAACTGCAACAACAACAACAAAAACTATAGCTGGGCGTTGTGGTGGGTGCCTGTAGTCCCAGCTACTTGGGAGGCTGAGGCGAGAAAATCACTTAAGCCCAAGTTTGGAGGTTGGAGGTTGCTGAGAGCCTCAGTTGGAGGTTGCTGCGAGCTGTGATGTCACAGCTCTAATGAGGATGACAGCTTAAGACTCTGTCTCTAAAAAAAAAGAAAAGAAAAGAAAAAAGAATTAGGCATTCATGAATCTGCTGAAATTTTTATCTTTCATACTTTCAGAAAATCAAGATTGTTCCTTTCTTTTATGGATGACCCTACTTAATAGCTAGAAAATGAAGCTGGGGTTGGCCACATTCACCAAGAATAACTGCAATGTCATTCATGATGAAGGCACATTGGAGAATTACATCCTAGTGAATGTGGCTTGTGTTGTGTGTGTGTGTGTAGAGAGAGAGAGGGAGGGAGAGAGGCGAGATTTGCTTTCACAAATTGGCTCACCACTTGGAGGCTGGCAAGCTCACCATCCACAGGGGAGACGAGGGGGAAACAGCGGATGTGTGTGTGACATCTGAAGGTCGCCTGCTGCCAGAATCCCCTCTGGCTCTGGGGAGGCCAGCTTTTTATCCTATTAAGACCATTAACTGATTGGATGGCATCCACTTCCAGCAGGGACAGCCTGCTTTACTCAAAGTTCACCAATTCAAATGTTAGTCTCATCCAAAAACCCCATCCAAGAAACATACACAAAAATGTTTGACCACAAGCACATCCGGGCGCCGTGGCCCAGCCAAGGGGACACACAAAGTTAACCATCCCTGATCTGTGACAAAACGCTTAGAGACTTGGCGGGAGCTGATTTGGGTTTGCACAGCCCCTAACCCTAACCTTTGGGTGGAAGCTTCGCTTCTCTGCTCCTCACCCACTGAGATGAAGCCTCATTGTTTAAATACTGCAAGATAAACACCGGAATCAGTAAAATTCTGACAACTTCGCGCCTCATCGACCCGGCACTTTATAGGTGCCCAAAGATACAAACCACCTGTCCTCTATCCTAACGTACCATGGACAACCTTCTACACTTTGCCAGATGTCTGACCAAGACTTCTGAGATGTTGGCATGTGCACCATTCTCTGGTTTTCTTATAGAAATGCAGGTTTTAACGCAGCAGTTCTGGAGAGGGGCTGCTATTTCTGCATGTCTACAAGCTCCCAGGTGAGGCTGACCTGTCTGCTCTACAGACTGCGCTCTGAGCACCCACGGTCGACTCACACCGTGTAAAATCTACCATTACCCCGCGTCAGGCACGTCAGGTCCCCTGACGTCTGCATTCTATGGAGCATAAGTTCATGAGCTTTCCTTTTTTTTTCAATTTCACATTATTATGCGGTACAGACCATTTGGTTATACTGTCTGCATTTGTTAGGCAAAGTGTGAATTGCATTGAGCCCGTTCACCCAGGACATGTGCCGTAGACCCCTAGATTGTGCTCATCACACAAGTGCACACCGATCCCCCTCCCTCCCGCGCTTTCTCTTCTCCCTCTGCTCCCTCCCCCCACTTGCATTTACCCGTGTTTTTCTATTCTGTAGTTGTTTTTCTACTGGCTTCATGTTAGTATTGGATGCACTGGCTACTTGCTTCTCCATTCTTCTCCTGTACGAAGGAGACTGTTCCCCCAGTGAAAGGAAACAGCCTTCAGAGTGGGGGAAGACTTTTGCATGTTATAAATCTGACAAGGGGCTGATAACTAGAATCTACAGAGAACTCTAACCCCTCAACAAGAAAAGCCCAAACTTGGCTCGGCGCCTGTGGCTCAACGGGCTAAGGAGCCAGCCACGTACACCTGAGCTGGCGGGTTCGAATCCAGCCCGGGCCCGCCAAACAACAATGACGGCTGCAACCAAAAAATGGCCGGGCATTGTGGCGGGCACCTGTAGTCCCAGCTACTTGGGAGGCAGAGGCAAGAGACTCGCTTGAGCCCAGGAATTGGAGGTTGCTGT
>CAUYRH010082667.1:0-55162 GCA_963574655.1 Perodicticus potto | reverse complement strand
AATTCCTGGGCTCAAGCGAGTCTCCTGCCTCCGCCCCCCAAGTAGCTGGGACTACAGGCGCCCGCCACAACGCCCGGCCATTTTTTTGGTTGCAGCCATCATTGCTGTTTGGCGGGCCTGGGCTGGATTCGAACCAGCCAGCTCGGGTGTACATGGCTGGTGCCTTAGCCCGTTGAGCCACAGGCGCTGAGCCTAGCAAAACATTTTTTATAAATCAATAAATACTAACATTACCTAGACTCCAGGAAAAAAAATAGAAAATAAAATATCATTTTATTTTTAAAATTGATTTTAAGATTTTACTTCCTTATTTGAAAAGACATTTTCAGATCAAAAAGGAAAATCTTATAAACAGAAACACGTTAATTTGATGCGCTACTCATTTTGATGAACTTTCTACAACATTCTTTTTGTCCAGCTTTATTAAGGTATAATTTACAAATAAAAACTGTATATATTTAAGGTATACAATGTGACATACATATACATTGTCAAATAACTAGCACAATTAAGCTAATAAACATATCTATCACCTCATATTGTTACCTTGTAACATTCTGAATTAGAATTTGAGGATGATTTTACAAACTTGTATGTTAACAACCAAAACGTTATATTTTCTAGTTTATTTGTAAATGTTATATTTTTTAGATTCACTACAAGACCAAGCGTCATTCAGCTGAGGTCTCAGCAACATGGGAGTAGAACTGGTTAACTTACTATTTCGAAGGTTATTTCTGACACTTCCTCTGAGCTTGGTTTTGTCCTGACACACAAAATTCTCAATTTAGAAATCAAAGCTAGGAAAAGGCAATAAAATACAAACAAAAAAATTGTCAAATACATACTGGTAGAAAGAGAGGATTAATCTGTGCCAATATAAACCAACTTCTGATCAATAATTAACATAAAACAATCATAAAATACATAGGTGTACCTTACTGCAAACACATTCAAACAAATACACACCCCATCAAAACACTCTTGAAAACGAAGAACAAAACTGATGGTCTCCTACTTCCTGATTTCAAAACTTACTACAAACCTATAGTAATCAAAACAATGTGGTACTGGCATAAAGATAGGCATGCAGACCAGTGGAACAGAATAAAGAGCCAACAAATAAACGCTTACATACCTAGCCAAATGACTTTTGACAAGTGTGTCAAAAGCATTCATTGGAGAAAAGATAATCTATTCAACAAATGGTGCTGGTAAAAATGGACAGCCACATACAAAAGAATGAAGTTAGATCCCTACCTCACACTACATAGATATGAAAATTAACTTAAAAAGGATCAAAGAACTAAAACTATAAAATTCTTAAAAGACCAGCTCCTGGGAATATGCTGTGAAAAGCTTCATGACATTGGATTTGGCAATGATTTCTTGGATATGACACAAAAAGCACAAAACAAAACAAAAAAGCTAAGTTAGACTTCATCAAAATTAAAAACTGTAAATCAAAGGATATCATTGACAGAGTAAAAGGCAACCTATGAAATGGGAGAAAATATTTAGAAATCATAGATCTAATAAGGGATTGCTATCTAGAATATATGAACTCCTACAACTCAACAACAAAAAGCCTCAAACAGCTGGATTAAAAATGGCCAAAGGATTTGAATAGACATTTCTCTAAAGAAGATACATTAATGGCCAAGGATGACACGAGAAGATGCTCAGCACCATTAGTGATTAGGGAAATGCAAATCAAACCCACAATGAACTATCGTCTCATACTCATGAGAATGGCTATTATCAGAAAACCGAAAATAACAAGTGTTGGCAAGAATGTGGAAAAACTGGAATCCTGTGCATTGCTGGTAGTAATGTAAAAGAGTACAGCTGCTATGGAAAATGGTATGGTGAGTACTCAAAAAATTAAACATAAAATTACCAAATGATCCAGCAATTCCACTTCTGTATATACATATTATACTAAAATAAATGAAATTAGGAACTTATACACTCACAGTTATAGCAGCATTATTCACAATAGTCAAAAAATGAAAGCATCTACAGTGTCCATCAGGGGATGAATGGATAAAGAAAATATGGTATACACATACACGGGAATATCATTCCATCTTAAAAAGGAAGAAAATCTTGACACATGTTAGAACATTTATCCCTCATGGATAAATCTTGAGGACATTTTGGTAAACTAAATAAGCCAGACACAAAAAGATAAATACTGTATGGTCCTCCTTATATGAGGTTCCTGGACTAGTCAAATTCATAAACAAAAAGTAGAATAGTGAGCAGGGGAGGAGGGAAGGCAGAGTTAGTGTTTAATGGCTATGGAATTTCAGTTTAGGAAGATGAAAATGTTCTGAATACGAATGATAATGATGTTGCACGATAATTCCTACCACAGAACTATGCACTCCAAAATGGTTAAAATTATAAATTTTATATTATTGAAGTTTTTGCCACAATTTTTAAAAGGCATGTGAAAGAGAATTACATATTTAGTTACAATCTCCTCATGCCCCTCACCTTTAACTTAACTCTGGGTGATCTCCATCTTAGTAAATAGTGATAATATCTTATGTCCCCATTTATAAAAACCAACAAATACACTACAAAATAATCACTCTTTTATTTTAAAAATGTGGCCTTGGTAACCAAAGCAAATACTTCTCATTTACAGATATAAACCTAGACGTATTTAACAAAATAGCTTAAAACCTTGACAGCATGTTTGCCTCTGTGGATTAAACGTAGGCTAAAAAACATCTTTCCTCTGTGTCATTATGATCAACTCTAAATTAGCTCATGGTTGTTCTTTTTTGTCTCCTATGCTTCAGATTGTCTGGTACCTCTAATTTACACCCCAGGAATAGATTACAATGGGTCAGAATGCAGATGGGAAGTCTCCACCAGCATGGAAAAAACTGCTGTCCAAGAAATCAGGATTAAGCTATTAATACATGCAGCCCTCCCCAAAGCATGCTATAGAAAGGCCCAGACCTCACTAAAGCAAAATAGCATCAGCAGAATCTGTTACTTTAGATAAAATTAATGAATATCTCCTTCTCAAACCCTGATACAGACCATTCATTTGGCATGTATTTATACCGCCTAGTTACATTTCTAGTAGATATATTTATCTACATATATGTAGACGTGTGTGTGTGTACAATATGCATATCTTCTCAACTACCTTAGAAAGCAGAGTTCTTGAGGGCAACAGGGACAAACAGCTATGTCTCTCCTCAGCCCCAGATTCAGCTCTCAGTGCTGATGAAGTGCAATTTAATTAAGGAGAGAAAAGAATGCGCACTTGCCACCTGTATGCTCTATAAACAGAACTGAGAAGTGTTGCCCACATAAGTCAACAATTATATTCATAGAATTAATACTGAATATAAATATAATAAAAGGGGAAATATCCACTTTTCCTCTTTTAAAAAGAAAGATTGAAATGCCCATTTTTTTTCACACCCAGCCCTGGCCAAAAACTGCAAAAAAAAAAGAAATGCCCATTTTTTATTTTTGATTAAATCACAACTGCGTACATTTATGCATTTATGGGGTACAATGTGCTGATTTGACATACAGTGTGGAAAGCTTACATCAAACTGATTAACACAACCTCGCTTATTTATTTGTTGTGGCAAGACAGGTATACTCTTGATAGTTTTGAAGTGCACCACTGCATTGTGCACCACAGGTGAGGTCCCACCAAATACCCTCTCTCCTCCTGCCCTCCCCATTTTCTTTTTTAATACCTTAATTTATTAATTCAACCTTTATCTAAACACTAAACTGCACCCCTACCATGTTTTAGCAGCAGTCTTACTGAGATAGAAGAGCAGACATCATCCTCTCCTCTGAAGCTCACGGTGTATAGGAGAGACAGATGTTAAAGAAATAGACCTGCAAGTGCATGGCTTATGAGCACGCTAAGTGTCATGAAGGACAGGCTTCATGAGAGACTAACAGCACAGACCTACTTGAGATGAAGGGATCAAAGGATACCTGAGCTGAGACCTAAGGAATAACACTGTGTTAGCCAGACAAAAAAGAAAGAGGACTTTGTGTGTGCAGAGGTCCCAAGCTGGGAGCAAAAAGGTTAATAAACATGAAAGCAAAGAGGTCCATTTCCAGAAAGACGTAAAAGTACTTTTAACTACTGCTCCTATTAAGTACAACTGAAAACCATGGATATGATATATAAAATAAACATAAGAAGACTCTGAAAGGTAAAGAAAAAAAGACAGACTGTCTAGGAACCCCAGAATCCAAAGAACAACATGGGAGTGAGTTCCCAGGATTTCTTTTTGTTTCATATATCCCAGATTGAGTGTTAAGGAAACTGGCAACTCAGAAATGCCAATGGGCATAGAAAAGCTCCAAATAAAGGCTTCTCTCTCTTACCAAAGGACCAGGAAAGGGAACATCTAGCAAGACGGAAACTTTTAGACAATAACCATTCTATTCCAGCCAAATATTACAGAAAACACCATGGCTCTATCTCCCAGTCACGTCACCAACTATCTAGAGGACAGCCGAGACTTACACCCTTGTCAAGTGAGACAAGAGAAGGTGAGACGGCTTCTCTTGTCACCAGAGAAGGCTGAGTGGGGCGCCCTACCTTCCCTTACCATGAAACGGAAACAGTCATAGCCCCTTTCCCTTCAGTAAAGACGATATGCAGAACATGGACTCCCATTCCCCCCTGGGGTGGTGTCACAGCAAGTCCAGTGGAGAGCTGAGACTTTCACCATGTAGTAGTAATGAGGACATCCCTACTGTGGTGCCAGTGAGGCCATGTGGGAAGCAGTGCTGAGGCAGCATACCCTTCCCAGCAAGCAGACAGCAGTGGCCTGATAGTGAGGAGCCGAACTCTCAGCCCTGTCCAGCAGCAACAAGGATCTTCCACCTTGGGTGTCAACAGAACCCAAGTGGGACACTTAGACTTCGACTACCAAGATGACTCCCCCCCACCCCTGCTGAAGTTGTACCAGAGAAAGCCTGCTAAAATAAAAGATTTAAATCTTAGTCAGATCCACAGTCTCATAAAATAATACTCAACATATCCAAGTGTCAATCAAAAGTCACTCATCACAACAAGAACCAAGAAAATCTCAACTTGACTAAAAAAATACAAACAATAGACACTAGCATGAAATAAAACAGATGTTGAAATTACCTGACAAGGATTTCTGAAATAGTTATATTACAAGCTAAAGATTTGTGTTCTCCCAAAATGAGTTCGTATCTTAAAGCCCTTACTCCCAATGTGATGGTACAGGAGATGGAACCTTTAAAAGTAATTAGGTTTATAAGTAGATGAGGTCATGAGACTGGAGCTCCCAAGATGAGGATTAGTATCCTTAGAAGACACAAGAACTTCTTCTCTGACCATGTGACTGCACAGTAAGAAAGCAGCCATCTGCAAGCCAGGACTAAGTCTCTCACCAGTAACCAAGTCTGCCAGCACCTTGATCTTGGACTTTCCAGCTTCCAGAACCATGAGAAATAAGTGTATTATTTAAGCCATTCAATCTCTGGTATTTTTTCATGGCAGCATGAGCTGACTAAAACAAGCCATCATAAAAGCTGACTTAAATAATCAATTACAAATCCTCTTGATATAAGTTATAAAAAAGAACCAAATGAAAATTATAGCCCTTCAAAGTGAATAACAATTTAACGAATACTCAGGAGATGAGTTCAATGGCCGCATGGACGTTCATAGGATAGAATCTGTCAACATGAAGATAAAACAAATAGAGTTCGCTCAGTCTGAACAAAAGGGATAAAAACAGACTGGAAAAAAGTTGAAAAGAGCCTGAGGGACCTGTGGGAAAATATGAAAGACCCAACATTCACATCAGAATCCCAGGACAAGAAGGAGAATGGGATTAAGAGAGTATTTCAAAAAATAGTAGTTGAAAAGATGCCAAATTTGGTGAAAGACACACACCCACATATCTAAGAAGCTGAGCAAGCCCCCAAGAGAAAAAATCCAAATAAATCCACAGCATGACTGATGATCATGATTAAACTTTCAAAAACTAAAGATACAGAAAAAAATCTTGAAAACACCCATAGAATAATGGACACAGCACCTATAGGTGAACACCCACTTTACATGCCAGCACATTTCTCATCTAAAACCAGACAGAAAGAAATACCAAAATATTTCTCAAGTGTTGAAAGAAACAAACTGTTATCCATGAATTCTATATCTACAAAAACTATCCTTCAAGAAAAGAAGCAGAAAAAAAAGTTCTCTGATGAAGAAAAATTAAGGGAACGTGTTGCTAGCAGACTTACCTTAAGATTGGCTAATAAGTTCTTCAAATAAAAATGAAATTGTGTTATTTTCTTAGGGCTGCCAGAACATAAACTAGAAGGCTTAAAACAACAGAAATGTATTTTCTCATAGTCGGGAGGCCCAAAGTACAAAATCAAGGCCATGATCTCTCTGAAACCCACAGGGAACCGTCCCCGGTGCCACCCACACTCTGGAGGTCTCCAGCAATCCTCAGCGCTCCAGGGCTTACAGCTGCAGCCCTTCGGTCTCTGCTTCCCTCATCACATGGTGCACTCTCCTCATGCTTCTATGTGTCTCTTTCCTTACAAGGACACCAGTCATACTGGATTAAGGGCTCACCCTACTCCAGTCTGACCTCGCCTAAACTAATTACATCTATATCAACCCCACCTCCATATTCTCAAATCCTGGTGGTTTGGACTTTAGGATACATTTTAGGGAGATATAATTCAACCCATACAAAAAATACCCCCCAAAAGCTTACCTACTATATAATTCTATTTATATGTGTAGAACATCCTTGAAATGATGAAATTAAAGAAAAGGAGAATAGATTTGTGGTTGCCAGGAGTTAGGAATGGTGGGGAGAGGAGACAGGTATGACTATAAAGAGAAAGCAAGAGGGAGATCTCTGTGGTGATAGAGATTTATCTTGATTGTAGTGGTGGCTGTGTGAATCTACACATGGAATAAAATGCCAAAGAAGTACATACATATTGCACCAATGTCAACTTCTTGGTTTTGACACTGTACTATAGTTACTTAAGATGTAACCATTAGGCAAACTGGGTGAGGGGTGTGTGGAACCATTCTATCATCTTTCCAACTTCCCATGAACTCTAATTATCCTAAGAATGTAAATTTTCTGTAGATAACCCAAAGTTCTTCTTCAGAAAGATGCCCATAGCTGTTGTTTTTGAGACAGGGTCTCACTCTGCTGTCCAGGCTAGAGTGTAGTAGCATTATCATAGCTCACTACAGTCTCAAAATCCTGAGCTCAAGAGATCCTCCTGCTTCCATAAAGCTATTTTAATAAAAACTTTTGTACTCTAGGAACTCAGTTTAGGTCATGATAGTAAAACAGTTATCTTAACTGTATTAACCATGAGAAGGGAGAAAAAAAGAGTAAGAGGAGGTGTAATGATAAGAACCTAGAGTGCAACAGTCAGTGCCTCCAGAACTTGCAGACTCAGTGAAGCCACAAGGATTAGGCCAACAAAACCAGCCCGTGACACAGCACAACAGTACTGGAGGCCAGCAAATCTCCAAATTAAGTAAGAAAAATTAGACCCTAGCTCTCTGATTAAGATATCACTAAATAAAAAAGAAAGTGTAGGCTAATGGATGGTAATATACAGGAAGTAAGACTGAGCCAGCCAGAAAACTAGAGAAAGTTAAGGCGAAATCAAGTGGGCTGTACTGAATTCATCCAGCATTGCTCAGAAGCTGGTGATGGACAACAAGATCCAATCCGTATCAGAGATCTGCTCTTTGAGGGGTACAGATGGTTTACAGGTTTTCTGTCTGTTAGAACTATTATACTTCCCTTGCTCTTGTTCTAAATTTACCAAGAAAACTTCTAATAACCAATCTTTAACACTGTCTGTTATGGTATTGGAAGAGTATCTTTTTTTGTTTTTGAGACAGCCCAGCTAGAATGCAATGGCATCAGCATAGCTAAGTGCAACCTCAAACGCCTGAGTTCAAGAAAGCCTCTTGCCTCTGCCTCTCAAGGAGCTGGGACGACAGCTACGAGCCGCCACACCCAGCTAATTTTTCCATTTTTAGTAGAGATAGGGTCTCACTCTTGCTCTGGCTGGTGTTAAACTCCTGGCCTCAAGTGATCTTCCCACCTTGGCCTCCTACGGGCTAACATTACGGGCATGAGCCACTGCACCCAGCAAAAAGAATCTTCTTGGGGTAAATTAAGTACTTGACATTCTGCTCAGTCCCTCGTGAATCTCCGTTTTTATACTTAAGTCAGTCTCGAAAGCCTAATTAACTCAGAATATACTAAGGTAAGTTTCTAGATTTTTAAAGTTAAGAACCGTATCCTAAATCCAGCAGGCACACTTTGGCCTAGACAACTTGCCTCTTCCTGTCTAAGGTACCTCTATCTTGTTCTCTCATTTTCACATGTAATAAAATCAGCCTTGCAAATAGCTCTCCAAAATCCTATTTAACTTACAAAATTCAAAACAGACCTACTTTTATCTGCCAGAGCCATTCTCTTTTTCCTCCTACTCATTGCTATCTAAAATCATTCTCCAAAATGTATATTCTACATATAGCATCTATCATGAACACAGATTCCTATCAAATACGATAAAAGAGCAAAATAAGCAACGCAAAATGTATTTCTTTAGCCAACACTGGAAATGTGCAAGTTCATGATTTCATTTCTTCTGCTCAGCCCTAAGTCCTTAGGTATATGAAACACCACTCTAAGATCCTGCTAAATCGTCCATTTAAAGTATATAACAAAGTTCCACAATCGTTGTGTTTCTGAAATATGCAAACGTGAAAGGTGGTCACCATATTCCTGACAACCACCACAGGCAACAACAAAAAAAGGATCCTACAAATTCTTCCATTTACATTTCATTAGTGATTAATTTCCAAAATATTACAAGAATCCATATTCCAAAACATGGTAAAAGAAAAACCTAAAAAGAACACAGACAGGCTACTTGTACTTTGTATGTGAAATTACATGTTTCCGACAAATTCCATTGTGGAGTTTGAGAGTGTGGCACAGTGAATTCCACACCTGATTTAAATCATTATCAAAAAGCATTTCTTAGGATTGATTTGCTTAAGAAAGTAGAAGAGTTGTTTCCCTGTAATAGACTAAAAATACATATTAAATTTCTAGAATTCTATTTCAAACTGGATTTATTTACTTAAAGGCCAGCACAGAGTCTGGAAAAGTGTTTTCCCGTTTGCATCACGGGACTGTTTTCTAAACCTGGGCAAGACGGCACAGCCTAAATCCTCGTGTCTTCTGTTATTTATTTCTTACTAGTGTAAACTGTCAGCCACGGACACCTGGGGACAATACTGCTTTAGGAAAGCAGAAGTATCTGATGTGGATGCTACTTAAAATAGCTTTAAATTTTCACTTACCTCCACGGCTACAACAATCAAAATAAGGTCCACTTTTGTCTCTGGGAAGACTGCATTTACTTGAGGTGACATTCCAATCAGAGCACAGTTAGTGACCACAGATATAACACTCATTGTTTCAAAAGCCAACTAAAAGAAACAAGAACATGAAATTTAAAATTGCAACGAATACTTTCAGATTTCCTCAGCCTTTTTCATATTATCTAAAAATCAAGGAAAAAGTCTTACCCTAGTTCAAAATATTCCCAAGTACATCTTAAACTTTTTTTCCCTCTGTCATGCTATGATTTTCTTAGCCCAAAAAAGCCATACTGTTAGAAGAAGGTATTTTAGATACTGTTGGCTTGACTATCCCAAAGCAGTATGTTCTATCTTCCTAATTGGAGGCAGCCAAGGACCTGAATTTGGAATACTGTAAAAGTTGCTCTGCTCACATTCTAAGGGAAATCTAAAGTAGAGCCGACAGAGAAAATGTTTCACGTTCAAAATCAGGTGAGGTTTCAAAAAGAATTTATGATGTGAAACTATCCTTCTACTTTGATGACAGATCACACACCACGTACAGCTGTAACCAGCCTTATAACCAAGGCTCCAGTTATAAACAGTGACCCTTCCAAACAGCAATTACCAAATCACACTTGTGATTGGTAATCACACAATTACCAATCACACTGCTTACCACATTTTTTCCTAAATTGCTTTAGAAAAATACAGATGCTAGGCTCCCGGGAGCCCTACTAAATAAACAGACTCTGATCCAAGATCCCACGAGACTTTGGTGCACACTACTGAGGACAGATGTAGAAATGTGACTATTACTTTTTTTTTTTAATATAAAGTACTTGATGATCAATACTTGATAACTTAACCACTAATTCTAAGGAACACAATTACTATTTAAAAGAAGTAAAACAAAAGATGATTGAATCCAAACTTAATACACATATGTCCCCCCATGGAAAATTTCTACCATCTTATAATTTAGAAATTCTTTGTGTAAACTGATTACTTTTCCATCGTTTTCTTCACAACAAGCCTATTCAAGACTTTTATCTTCTCTATAAATAGCTTAAGATTTCTATTTACTTATTTTTGATACATTCACACAGTGTAAAAAACAAAAGTCCTATGTATATATTGAATGATCTCCTTGTCCCCTTTTCTCCCACTTTCCAGCTGTTCATACTAAAAGATAACCACTATTGCTAATTTCTTATAGCCCTTTCCAGACAAAGGGCTGGATGCAAATATAAGCAAACAAATATTTATACACAGTCTTTCTTACTCTTTTTTCAGCATAATAAACACTGTTAGAACCCTTACTTTTGTCATACAAAGTGTCTTGAAGGAATTTCTTGGTCAGTACTAAAAGAATACCCCCACTCATTGTCACAACTACTTTTATTGCATGGATGTACCAGAATTTATTTAGTTGCTATCACAAACAATGCTACAATTAGTAACTTTATAAGTACATCATTTAACAAGTGTGAAGCAAACTAAATTCCTGAAAGTGAAATGGCTGAGTCAAGGGGGACATGCATTTGAGCACCAAGATACACTCCACAGGGTTGACCAGATCACGCTTCCAAAGCAACATATCACAATGTCTGGCTTCCTGCTCTTGCAATATGTTTATAATTAAACTTTCATTTTTTTAAGTGCCTATATTGAGTTATAATTTGCATACATTAAACTGCACTCATTTAACATATTCATTTCATTAGGTTTGACTGATGTATTTACCTGTGAAATCACCACCACACACAAGATCCAGAATATTTCCATTTCTCCCTAAAGATTCCTGACACCCCTTGGAAATCCATCCCTCTATTTCCCAGTGGCCCCAAGCAAACACTGATTTGCTTTTTGTCAATACAGACAATATAGACTCAGTTTGCATTTTCCAGAATTTTATATAACTGGAAACCATAAGATATATATAATCTTTTGTGTGTGCTTCTTTCACTGGGCATAATGATTTAGAAATTAAGCCATATTGTATGTATCAGTAATTCATTCCTGTTTTATTCTTAAGTAGTGAATCCATTATATGAATATATCAGAATTTTTCTTATCTATTTATCTATTGATGCCAGGCTGTTTCCACTTTTGGATTATTGTAAATAAAGTTGCTATAAACATTCCTGTGCAGTCTTTGTATGGAAATATCCTCTCATTTGTCCTCTATCTCCTTTCAGTTCAAGTTTTTGTTCACATACTACGTATCGTAAAACTCTGTTCTTCGGTGCACACACGTTTAAGACAGCTGTCTTCCTAATTTGACCCTTTTATTATCATAGAATGTCCCTTCCTGATAATTTTTTGCTCAGAAGTCTATTTTATTTGATATTAATATAGTCACTCCTGCTTTTTTTAAATACACTTCTTTTCTTTTCTTTTCTTTTTTTTTTTTTTTTTGAGACAGTCTCACTATGTCACCTTCAGTAGAGCACTATGGCGTCATAGCTCACAGCAACCTCAAACTCTTGGGCTTCAGCAATTCTTTTGCCTCAGCCTCCCAAATAGCTGGGACTACACGCACTTGCCACAACGCCTGGCTGTTTTTTGGTTGTAGTTATTACTGTTGTTTGGCAGGCCTGGGCAGGATTCGAACCTGCAAGCTCCAGTATATGTGGCTCGCACCCTAGCCACTGAGCTACAAGCACCAAGCAACTCCTGCTTTTTTTATTATATTATATAATGTAATATATATGTTGTACAAATATAATGCAATGTATATTTATATACACAAACTTATCTCATTCTACTGTCATCCTTTCTCAGTTACCTACATTTACCACCCTTACTTATATTTGTTTTAATATTCTGTCTAAATACTATATTTGGAAACATTAGATAGTGTTATAACTTTTGCTTCAACCACCAAACATAACTTAGAAAACTCAATAGGAGATCTGTTTACTCATAATTTTGGTTACCTTGTTTTTTCTTCCTAGTGTCGTCAGATTCCTTCTTTTATTATTTCCTTAGTTTAGAAAACTTCTTGTAACCATTCTTTTAGGATAGGTTTGCTAGTAACAAATTCTCTTAGTTCTCCTTCATCTGAGAGTGCCCTAATTTTGCCTTCACTCCAGAAGAATGTTATCTCTGGATATACGATTCTATGTTGACAACAATTTACTTTAAGGACTAAAAAGTACTATGCCACTTTCTTCTGGCCTCCATGGTTGCAGATAAGAAATTGGCTGCCATTCCATTTGTTTTTCCCTATAAATAAGATATCATTTCTCTTTTGGTGTTCTTAACACTTTGCCTTTAGTTTTCAGATTTTTTTTTTTTAAGAGACAGAGTCTCACTTTATCACCCTCAGTAGAGTGCTGTGGTGTCACAGCTCACAGCAACCTTCAGCTCTTGGGCTTGGGCAATTCTCTTGCCTCAGCCTCCCGAGTAGCTGGGACTATAGGTACCCACCATAACACCCGGCTATTTTTTTTTTTTTTGGTTACAGTTTTGACCGGGGCCAGGTTCGAACCTGCCTCCCTAGGTGTATGGGGCTGGCACCCTAATCACTGAGCCACAGGAACCGCCCTAGTTTTCAGATTTTTAATTAAGATTTCTTTGGGTTTACCTTATTTGGGGGTTGCACCATTTCCTGAATCTATAGTTTTAGGTCTCTTGCCAAATTTGAAAAGTTTTTGACCATTGTTTTTCTTGAAGTACTTTTTTGACCCCTCCTTCTTTCCCCTCTCCTTCTATAACTCCACTGACATAAATGTTAGCTCCTTTGTTATTCTCACACAGGTCCCTGAAGCTATGTTTATTTTTATGATCTACTTTTTCTGTTGCTCATAGAGAAAATAAATGGGTAATGTATTTTGTTCTGTTTTCTAGCTAATAATTTTTTCCTCTCTCCCTTCCATTCTGCTATTGTACCCGTCCACTGAATTTTTTATTTCAGTTACTGTATGTGTCACTTCTAAAATATCAATTGAGGTTCGTTTATATCTTCTGTTTCTTTGCAGAAACACTCTGTTTTTTCATTTGTTTCAGGTATAGTTACTTGTAAAGCATTTTTATCATAGCTGCTTTAAAACCTCTGTCCAATATTTCTAATATCTGTGTCATCTTGGTAGTGGCACCTGCTGATCTTCACTCATTCAGTTTGGTATCCCCTGTTTCTTTGTATGATGAAAAATCACTTTGACGAATGGATTTTTTTATAGAAACCTGGACATGTTGAGTATTAAAAGATTCTAAATCTTATTTAAACCTCTGTTTCAGGTGATTCCTCTGACACCATTCCAACAAGGGTGGAAGGGATAATATCTCCTTACTATTAGGTAGAAGTAGAAGTCTAGGTCCCCATGTAGGCACCACCGGCCCTGAGAAGGTTTCTTATTACTGCTGGGTGAGGGTGAGCATTCGTCTTCCCACCAGATCTCCACTGATACCCCCTTTGCGAGGTTAAAGTGCCTTGCATGTGTTCCCACATAGCCTCCACTGTGCAAGGTAGTGATGAAAGTCCTTATACCCAACGAGGCTTCTTCCAAGACCATTATTCCAGCAGGACTAGAAAGAAAGTCTCATTGCTGCCAGGTAGAAGCAGGTGAGGAGCATCTCCTTACTACCTGTTCAGATGAAGCCTCAGCTGGCAACTTACCTACAACACTGTGTTACGTGTGAAAGGTGTCCTAGAGATTATATTTTACCGCCTTCAACCCCCAGTTTTAAAAAAAAGAAAAGTTAGGCCAGAGAAGGTTAATGACTGTTTAAGGTCACATAGCTAGTTTATAGAAAAGAAAGGATGGAAATCCAATTTTCTAAATCATTCTTGAGGGGGTTTTTATTTGTTGTTTGGTTTTTGAGTTGTTTTTGCTTTTGTCACAGCCCCTCATTTTTTTATTTTTTAAAGAAACAACTTTTTCTCAAATATTTACCTGCCATACACCAATGCTGGCTGAAGGTTCTGAGAATGGACGTTTGAAGACCCTGCACATTTTTAAGGCATCCGAATTGACTTCAGTGAAATTATTTAATACGGCAAAGGCAGCCGCCAATGGATAAACACAGGAGAAAAGGCTCACATAGCCAAACTGAAGGAATAGCTCCAAGTAATCATCGAAGGTACCCTGAAAATATAACCAACAAGAAAGTACGCACAGTTTCAATATCATATAATAGGAACATCCTTTTGCAATGCTATTCAGGCATTGGCCTTTAACTATTCAAAAAGCCTTCAAACAGTTCTCTCCAATTCTTCTTAATCAGAGAATTTACTTATATTCAAAGACAACTTTATATATTTAAGTCCTTGAAATAAAGAATGAAAAACTACATAGCTGCACATCTCGTTGTGCCACGCCTCTGAGTCACTGCGTTATTTTCCTTCAGTAAGCAACAGCAAAGCTAAAGTTGTGTGCTCTTCACCAACCATGAATCATCCAGGATCACTGCTAGAAAACGTTTATGATGTCCTCCTACATCAATAATACTCAGAATGTCATTCCCTGATCCTTCATTAACACGTTGACTACCACACTAGTTCCCTTAGTGTTTTACTAGCTCAAGATAGGTCAAGAGATGTGTTTGTTTCACACGGCCCCAGGCTCAAAACCAGCAGTAAGTTAAATACAACTCACATAGCAGTTAATGTGTTAAAAAATTAACAGTGGTGGTGCCAATGAAAATGGTAGAGTAATGACCACCAGAAGTTCACCCCTCCACAATACAGCAACATAAAAAAAGAAAAATAAAATAAAATTTGTCTGAATCAACTTTTTTAGCTCTCTGGAAGCTAAACAAAGAGTTTCAGCAACCCAGGCAGTAAATAGTTAAGAAGAACAGCGGAATTTCATGGCCCTGTAACTGTAGTCTCATTTCCTGTCCCCAGCTCTGTGGCAGCCATGAAAACAATGCCATGCAAGAAGAAGGGGGTGGACAGAGTGGGGCTGAGAATTTTTGAAAGCCTCATTCCCAAAGGAAAGTCATTATCTGACCTGGTTGCTAGGTACTCTGAAAGAACCCAGTCAAAACACCTACCTTAATTCAATCTCCTGGAGTCTCTCCTAGTGTTAACACAGCGCTTTTCAAGCTTTTTTATCTCATTGGCACACTTGAACCTATGGTTAAACTTCTGCAGCACACTTAAATTATGTTGATCAAAAAAAAGTTTAAAAAAAGAATATACTTACTATGTTTTGAAAATAATTTAATTAATGATCTTAAAAATGTCCACAGCACACCTAAGATCTCTCAAGGTATACCAGTGTGCTGTGGCACACCACTTGAAAATCACTTCTAAAGGCTTCTCCCTTAGGGATGTCGGTCAAATACCTATCCTAACATCACATCTGCCTGAGGTTCCAGGCAGCAGCTGGGGCAAATAATGGACTAGCCAGGGAGCTCCAAGGAAAAGCTGAGGAATGAGAGGTCCATTCCTCTCATTTGAAAGAACCAACATTTTCCTGGACATCTGAAAGACCAGGCACACGCATAGGACCATACACATGCTCAGGAAAGATTTAGGAAGGCTCTAAGATCTCACTGCTACTCACCTTAAGGTTCTTCGCCAGCATAAAGTAAATGCAAAGGTAAAGTTTTAAACTTCCTGGCTGAGTGCTGACAGCCTGGCCCAACAACAGCAAGAGCAAAGAGAGCCCCGCACATCTATAGAACGTGCAACGCTGTAACAGCTGAGCAAATGTTATTCTCAAACATATAAGACACATTTCCAACATAGGTGACATGTTAGATGAAATAAATTGGAAAGACTTAAAATCGTACAAAGTATCTTCTCTGACTACAATGAAATGAAATTTGAGGAATTCACAAGTATATGGAAATTGAGCAACATAGTCCAAAAAAACTGATGGGGCAAAGAAGAAATCACATGAGAAATCAGAATTTAAAATGAATGAAAATGAAAACAAGGCATTGTAAATGCCTCTGTTAAAAAACCAGATCTCAAAACAACCTACATTTTCACCTTCAGAAGCCTGAGTAAACCCAAAGCAAGCAGAATGAATTGTGGAGAGCAAATAAATAGAAGTAGAAAAAAATAATAGAGGATCAAAAGTTGGATCTTTAAAAATATTACCCAGAGTGTGCAAGAGAAAAAAGGGAGAAGACTCAAATCACTAAATCAAGAATGAAAAGGGACATTACTACTGACTTTACAAAAGGGAAAAGGGAATGTTAGGGAATTCTGTGAATAATTATAAGCACAAAAAAAGAAAATAGAAAACATCAAGTGTAGAACATAAATGTCTTTTTTTTTTGAGACAGAGCCTCAAGCTGTCACCCTGGGTAGAGTGCTGTGGCATCAGAACTCACAGCAACCTCCAATTCCTGGGCTCAAGTGAGTCTCCTGTCTCTGCCTCCCAAGTAGCTGGGACTACAGGCGCCCGCCACGATGCCTGGCCATTTTTTGGTTGCAGCCATCATTGTTGATTGGCGGGCCCGGGCTGGATTCGAACATGCCAGCTCAGGTGTACGTGGCTGGCGCCTTAGTCTGTTGAGCCACAGGCGCCGAGCCGAACATAAATGTCTTAACGCAATAATCAAGTAAATAAGGTGAAAGCCATGTTGATTGGTTTGATGTAACCATGTCAGATTGCATAAAAAAAAACAACACATTGTACCCCACATATGCATAAATGTATTCATGATCTATGTGTATTTGACTCAATTAAAAAAAAAAAGAAAACGTAGGTGAAATGGGCAAATTCCTAGAATGATCCAACTATGAAAAGTGACTCAGGAAGAAATAGGGGCCAGGCTCACATAGGTCAAGTCGGGAAGACTACTTGGGGCCAAGAATTTAAGACAAGCTGGGCAACACAGTGAGAGCTCATCGCTACAAAAAATTTAAAAATTAGCCAAGTGTAGGCCAGATGCAGTGGCTCACACCTGTAATCCTAGCACTCTGGGAGGCAGAGGTGGATGGATGACCTGAGCTCAGGAGTTTGAGACCAGCCTGAGCAAGAGCAAGAACCCTCTCTAAAAAGGCTGGGTGCTGTGGCAGGAGCCTAGTCTCAGCTACTTGGGAGGCTGACAAGAGGATCTCTTAAGCTCAAGCGTTTCAGGTTGCTGTGAGCTGTAACAGCACAGCACTCTACGAAGGGCAACAAAATGAGACTCTGACTCAAAACAAATAAAATAAATAAAATTTAAAAAATACAAAAATTATCCAAGTGTGGTGGCACATGCCTATAGTTCCAGCTACTTGGGAAGCTGAAGTGGGAGGATTGTTGGGGACCAGGAATTCAAGACTGCAGTGAGTTATGATGGCACTACTACGCTCTATCCTGGGCTAACACACACCAACTCTTTTCAAGCTATTATAAAAAATTGAAAAGGAGAGAACTCTTCCTAATCCATTCCATGAGGCCAGCATTACCCTGATGCCAGAACCAGATAGTGACGCGATAAGAAAACAAAGCTAAAGGTATTATCCCTGACACAAAAATTCTCAACAAAATACTAGCAACATTATCTATAAAACACCCACAGTTAATGGTTCACAATCCCATGATCAAGAATAACTGCTCTCAATTCTCTTACCCAACATACTCCTCACATCTCTTGTTCAACATATCCTGTATAAGGAGACAAGAAAACGAAATCAGAGGCCCCCAGGGAGCCCCTTCCAAACATGGCAGTATGTCCAGTCCGTGTTTCCATCTCAGAAGATGATTCTGGGAGGCGGTACGCACATGTTAACGTTTCATCATTGCTTTTCCACTTCCGACTGATATTGAGCCAATGAATTTAGCAAACCAAGAACGTAATCCAACAGCAAAAAAGAAAAACTGAACAAAGTAAACAAAAACCCACATATAAAATAAAAATGCAGTAACCAAGATACACCCTACCCTATTAGCTGAAAGTTAGCAAAGACCAACTAATTAAGACAATTCTAAGAACCTATGTACAAACTTTAAGAACAAAGTAGTTATTAAGATACTATGGTATGTCTGTGAAAATCATAATTAATTTTACATACCTAATTTATTAAACGTATGAAGGCATTTTCATATGGAACACCTGGTTTCAGCTTCCAGGTATTCCATCCCACTTGCTCCTTACATCATATCTCAGAGTTCCCTATCCTAAGCATATTTATTTAGCACAGATTAGAATAGCAAGGAATGTAAGTATAGAATAAAGGCAACAATCAGGACACAAACAGCTGGGGCTGGGCTGTTCTCTTCCTTAAACTGTTCTTTATTCAATATTATACTGAGCAATTGCTAAATGCCAGGCTCCATGTTAGAAACAGATGCCATAATAAATAACATGAGGACACTACACTCAGTGTCTGAGAAAGGTAAATTGTTAGCTAATGTACAAAAACTCTAAATAAAATATTAGCATACTCTAAATAGTGATGTATATTTAAAAAATGAACTAGAGTCAATCATTTAAATGTGAACACGGTGTTCGCTTAGGAAGTGTATTCATATAAATAAAAATATCAACTAACTAAGACAATATGATAATCACAACAGAAGCAAAATAACTTCATAGAACAACATCATGCATGATAAAAACTCTCAGCAAATAAGAAAGAGAAAATGGTTCGATGGAGGGAGGGTAAAGGGTGGGACCACATCTATGGTGCATATTGTAAGGGTACAAGTCAAGTCTATTAAGCATAGAGTATAAATGTCTTAACACAATAATGAAGTAAATGAAGTGCAGGCTATATTAACTAGTTTGATGTAAACATTCCAAATTGTATTTAAAATCAGAACAGTGTACCCCATAAATGCATTAATGTATACATGATCTATGTGTTTGTTTAAAAATAAATAAATAAATGAAAAGAGAAAATGACATTTCAAACTGAGAACAAGTTATTTACTAAAACACCAAACATAATACTCAAGGGTGAGAAGACAAAAAAATCAGAAACAAGATAAAGATTCCTGTAATAACTATTTCTATCTAAATTGAACATACCTGTGAGTTTAACAGATGAAAACTGTCCTTTGTTTACAGCTAAAATAACTGCCTATGTAAAAAAATCCAACAAAATCTATAGAAAAAATACTATAAATAATAGGCGACTTCAGCAAACTTACTGAGTAAATAATACAAAAATCAACACTATTAGAATATAGCAGCAACAAATAATTGGAAACTACATTTTTAAACAGATACCATTCATAGGGAACAGAAAAGCATCATAGTGTCTATTCACAGATAACTTATTCAGTACAAAATGAAAAAGTAATGTAACCAGTCAGCCAAATAATCAAAGAAGGAGACAACTTGATGTCAATACCTGCTGGTAGGGTGCAATAGAGATACACCTCCCAAGTTTAACTCAGATCTTAGGAAGTAACAATCAGACAATGGATTCACAAAAGCCAATGCCTTGAAAAACTCTAGATCTGCAGTTTTCAAACTTTTTGGTCTTGAGAGCCCTAAACTCTTAAAAATTATTGAGGATGTTAAAGACATAACTGTTTGAGTTATACGTATCTAGTGATACTTACCAATTAATTAAAACAAAAATTTTAAACTTTTTTCATTAATTCACTTAAATAATAACATACTAACATAGATGAAATACCTTTTAAAAAATTATTATAGTTTTCCAAAATAAAAAAAATGTTTAGTACAAAGTGATACTCATTTATATTTTTGGCAAACCACGGTAATAACAAGCTTAATAGAAGGATGCTCATTTATTATGAAGCAATATATTGCTCTAGCTGGAATTTTCATTATGAAAATTTAGCCTTAGGCAGCTAGGAAGTTGGATATGAACTGGCAGTTTGCAGGAAAAGGCCAGCAGTGAATAGCAAAGATCTCAGAAGAGACACAGCTTAGCCCTGGGGTGGGGAAGTAAGGGTCAGGAGACTCCAGTGGATTACCCTGGGTGGGCATATTACAGAGGACTTCTGTTTTATTTACTCTGTCCCTGCATTTTCCAAGTTTTCTGTAGTGAGTGAGCAAGCATTACTTTTATAATAATGTTTCCTTAAGTTTCAGCCAAATTGCTTTTTCCCAAAGCTTGGCAACATTCTTTTAGACTCATTACAGCAGTCAGGATGAGATTACAGAAAATACAATTCTAAATTCATTGACTTCAGTGAGGACAAAAATATACCCAGAAAGAAGGATTAATGCATAGGAAACAGTCACCTAGAACAAATGTGATCCAAAAGCATCTCCTCTCTTCAAATACTGTATGTGGAGAGAGGAGCTGAAATAGCCAATATTCAATATGTCTCCAACAGAGCGAATAAAAGGAACTTGCAGGAGATGAGGGGAAAATGACCAGATCATGCAGGATCCTGCAGGCACATTAAGCAGCAGCACTGACAGCCGAGTTAACTGACAGACCAAGGACCTGCAGAGAAACAGTACATTGTGTCCTTTATCTCACATCTGCGAGCTTGTGCTGTATAAAAGAGAGTTTGAAATGGGAAGGCAAAGTCTTGAATCTTGTTCTTGATTAGTCACCAAATGATTACTAACACAGAAATTCAGGTGTTTCCCTGTGACATGGGAAGAGATGTTGCTTCCCTCACCTTCCTTAGAGAGGTATTGTCAGATGTCATGAGATGCCAGAAGAGATCAGATCTATAATTTTGGCAGTGACATCTCTTTGGCATACTGTTTTTATATAAATGAGCATTGCTCAGATGAGGAGTAAGGTGTCTGGATTGCTGTGAATACTGTTCACTGAACCAGGGGAAAGGCAGGAGAAACCTGTCTGGAGAAGAATGAATTTGGCTTGGGGCCCCTCAGGGGATGATATTGTCTATCCAAACAATTTCAAAGAAAAAGAAGAGCTGAAAGTAAACCCTAATTGACTGCAGAAAGAGAAACAGAACTAGGACAATATGGAGAATTATGGCAGAAAACTATGAGAGGCATCAACGAAACAGGACGCAAAAGCAGAGGGTGTGGAGGGTTTGCTTAGTTGAAAGCAGGCAAGGTGCCGATGGCTGGGGCAGGTAGAAGGGGCAGCAGGAATACAGATGATTATCAGGGGACAAGAGGCCTCCAAAGGTGAGGGGGATGGAACGAGACGTGGGAGACAGGCTGCTGGCATACTTTCTCTAACAGAATAAAAGAAGAAAACTAAATGTGGCCCCCAAAACCACCCCCCAGGCAGGAAAGCATCCTGCCATAACGTAAACTAGACCAAGCTCTTAGCCCAAAAAGAGCTAGGACTCACTCAACGCAGGAAGGACGGCTGCGCTGCCTGTGCCCCTTTTCCTAGCACCTCCTCTGCGTGCCTGTGTCCTCTCTATCTGTCTTCACATGTAAACATAAATAGTGCTGTGCAAGTTGTTCTGTGCACTTATACTTTGAATCACCTTTTCCTCCAAACAAAGCAACAGCAGAAAATGCTAGTACATGTGCATATATTTTAATTAAGATATATTCCCACCCCACCTTCCCCCAAAACAGCTGCATACATGAGAAATGGACAAAACTCAAGATGGTAAACCAGAACAGGGCCAGGCTCTAAGTCCACTGACCATCCAAGGAGGCTTGGTTCTGTTGCCTAAAACACCTCCTCCCCTGGAGTGCAACTAGAACCAAGTTTGACTGAGCAAACCAGGGACTGGGACAAAGGTCCTCTGTCCCTGAAGAAGGTCTGAAAAAAGTTATAATTGTGGCCCCGGAGCTACAGCTTATCTCAAGAGCATGCTACCTCTTAGTTCTGTGACCAGATCTACAAAATGCTCACTGTCACCACAAGATGGGAGCTCTGGGCTGCAAATACCTGGTTCTGGACTAGGGACTTGGAAGTTTAATGGAGGCAACTGCAAAATATAAGACAGAAGTAAGTAGAGAGAAAAGGAGGGCAAACTCCTACTCAAGATGAACATGGACTATTATATATAAAATTATTCAACATATAAGAAAAACTATGAAATTCAGCCAAGAAACTCAATAATGAGGAGACAAATTCATTCAAGATGAAAAATGAGACTATGAAAGTTTAACAACAGTGGATTCTCACTGAATGAACCACTAAAGTATCTGTCTCCCCAAGAATTCTGCACCAAGAGGGTAGCCACGGGAGGTAGGAAACAATGGCTTGAAGCAAACGTGAGCCCCACACACCTCCCAAAGACAGTGAACATAGTCAAAGCTCATGAAAAGTCTGTTGAACACACAGTGAGCTTTTCTGAGCTATCTTTCAAATATTACAAATACCAAACCTCTAATGACCTGCTTGTAGTTCCTAAAATAACCAGAAATTCTCTGCCTTAAAAGAACTCTTGTATTTATACAATAGCACTATTATATAAAAATTAATCTTCAGATTGGCATTCCATTTTTCAGCAATGGGCCTCTGTCTTTTGCTTAAGCAATCATTTTCTACACTTGGAAGCACCAGGAGCAAGCAGAGCTGCTGCTTCTCCAGGGACCACTGCTCCCTTGCACTGTCATCTCCAGAGCAACCATTCCTAACCCCTTCTCCACAGAGCCATCATGGAATTCCTCAAACTGAGCCTTTGGCGTTATTAGGCACAACTCCAGACTCAAGACAGAAGCCCTTCAATGGATAGTTCCATCTTTGAAACTTTAAAGTAAGTAGTGCATGGCGAGAAAACTGGCTGGAAAGCACTTATAAAATAGTCACATCTGAGATAATGAGTGTGTATAACATTTGCTGAAATTAGTACCTGACTGTTAATTGCTTTCAGTAAATGTTTAATTCACCAACATTTCAACTTACCATATAAGTTCCCATCTTTTTTTCCAGGATGACTTGTTCATATAATGTAGCATCAATGTCTGCCTTTAAAGCTTGAACCTTCCTCTTTACCCGCACATCATACTTCCTTTGTAGCCAATAAGGAAGAAGAGATTCCACAATTTGGTTAAGAATCTGGGAGGTAATCAGGAGAGTGGCCAGGCTCTAAAGAGGAACACATAAATCATATTTGGCAATGTAGCTTAATAAAACCATAGCACGTATAAAATTATGCAATAAATAAAATGGAATCTTCAATAAATAATATACTATTATGTTCTAAAAACTAGTATTAGAAAAGCCAGGGGTTAGAATAGTATTTTTAATTTATGTTTTTCATAAGAAAGACTTAGATAAAAATACAAATAAGATTAAAATAAGAAATAAACCAGTCGAGAATCAGTAGGAAAATCAATTAACTTGAAATTGTGTTCTTTGTCATCTCACCCTGACTGCAATATCTGAATCTAAATGATGTTGCCAACTTTGAAAAACAGTAATTTGGCTAGCAAAACAAAATGTATCTTTTTTTGAGATAGAGTCTCATTATGTCACCCTTGATAAAGAATGCTGTGGCATCACAGCTCACAGAAACCTCGAACTCTTGGAATTAAGTGATTCTCTTGCCTCAGCCTCCCGAATAGCTGGCACTACAGGCACCCACCACAATGCCCAGCTATTTTTTGGTTGTAACTGTCATTGCTGTTTGGCAGGCCCAGCCTCGGTTTGAAAAACCTGCCAACTCTGGTGTAGGTAGCTGGCACCCTAGCCACTGAGCTACAGGCGCTGAGCCTACTGAATGAGAGCAAATATTTGTAAACTATTCATCCAACAAAGGACTAAATTCCAGAAAATATAAGGAACTCAAACAACTCAATAGCAAAAGGGCCCCATAATGTCTCTTAATATGTGAGCAAAGGACATGAATAGACATTTCACAAAAAAGCCCACACATCAGCCAATAGGTATATGAAAAAATGCTCAAAATCAGTAATCATCAGAGAACTGCAAATCAAAACCACAGTGAGATTCATCTCATCCCAGCTAGAATGGCTATTACCAAAAAGACAAAAAATAACAGATGCTGGTGAGGATTCAGAGATAAGGGAACTCCTATATACTGTTGAGGGGAACGTGAATTAGCACAGTCATTATGGAAAACAGTACAGCGAATTCTCAAAAAAAAAAAATCAACTAAAATTCAAACTATTTTATGATCCAGCAATCTCACCACTTGGTATTTATCCAAAGAAAAAGAAATCAGTGTATCAAAGGGACGACTGTATCCCATGTTTACTGCAGCACTGCTCATAATAGCAAAGATACGGAATCAAGCTAAGTGTTCATCAATGGATGAACAGATAAAGAAAACATGGTATTCCACACAGCGGAATCCTATTTCTCCACAAGAAAGAATGAAATCTTGTAGTTTGCAGCAACATGGAAGGAACTGGAGGTCCACGTTAAGTGGTGTTAAGTTATGTTAAGTGAAATAAGCCAAGCACAGAAAGACAAACATCTCATATTCTCTCTCATGTGTGAAAACTAAAACAGTTGATCTCACGAAGGTAGAGAATAGAATATTATAGTTACCAGAGACTCAGAAGGGTATTGGGGGATGAAGTTATAGAGAGGTTGGTCTGTGGGTAAAAGGAATAAATTCTAATGTTTGATGGCAGAATAGGGTGACTATAGATAACAATAGTGTATTGTATATTTCAAAATAGCTAGAAGAGAGGACTTGAAATATTCTCAGTAGATACCCATGGTAAATACTTGCAGTGATGGACACCCCAAAGTACCCTGACTTGATCATTACACATTCTGTACATGTAACAAATATCACCCGTAAAAATGTACAAATATTATGTATTAATATAAAATTATTAAAGAATAGGAAAAAAGGACCATCCATAATTCTACAACCACTGTTACATCTTGGGATTATTGTTTTCCTATCTTTTGTAAAAATAAAACTATAATTATCCTATATGTAAAGAACTTTGTATATTACTTTTTTCACTTAATATATTGTGAGCACTACTTTCCCATGTCATTAAAAATTCATTTTTACTTGGCCCATACACACTGCTGCTGAATTAAGTATTACTCCCAAATTTCACTATTATAAATGCTGCTGCTTAATATCTATGTAACATGGAGAACTTCTGCCCCATCTCTGAAGACTCATTAGAGAAGGTTCTTGGCAAAACTATCAAGTGAGCTGGTTTCCAAAAATGTTGCATCGATTCCACTTTCCCCAGATGGATATGAGTGTTTCCATCACACATCACCTTTGCTAGTATTACAATTTTATCATACACTTTTAAAGAGCCTTCCTCCATTATTCTGTCCTCTGCTAAATAAAGGAAACTCCAAGAGTCAGAAAGAAGAAGTCATGCCCTGATAAACTAATTCATGAGACCAGAGAAAGTACATACATATCAGTTCCAGATGTGTTATTTTGAACTTTCTCAATTTTCAAAAAGTTTTTAAGAAGTAGCAATATATCTAGTAGAGTTTTTTTGTTGTTTTTGTTTTTGAAATGGAGTCACTTTTGTGTCCCTCAACAGAGAACTGTGGTGTCACAGCTCACAGCAACCTCAAATCTTGGGCTCAAGAGAGTCTCTTGCCTCAACCTCCCAAGTAGCTGGGACTACAGGCCCCTGCTCCAACGCTCAGCTATTTTTAGAGATGGGGTCTCACTCTAGCTCAGGCAATCCACCCACCTAACCCTCCCAGAGTGCTAGGATTAGAGGCATGAGCCACCACGTCCGGCCTCTAGTATAGTTTTTAAGAGCACAATATTTCATTTTACCTTTATCCAAGCTGTTAGAACCATAACCTCAAAATATTTTAATCTTCTCTCATTATATAGAATTTTTAATTTCCTAAAGAAATTATACCAAGCTCTCATATAACCATTAAGAAAGCCAGGCTTTGAGACACTGTTTACTAACAATCTTGGAACATTTCAACCAGGATGGAATAGCCCTTTACTGATAACTGGCTCAAGTATAAGAATGAGAATTTAGAAATGAATAATTTATGCTGAATTTATCACTACCTGGTATTACACAATCCAGAAATGGCAATGCACCAAAGCAAATGCCAGACTTCCTTATACATTTCAGAAAAAATACAGCATAGCATAGGATCTTCTGGTCTCTAAAGTTTAACAACTTGTTAATTTAAAAATTAAATGTTAAACCAATCATCTCCCCACCCTGAGACACACAAAAAAGTTCAATTAATGAATACTACATTTTTTGCTGTCAAAATTACTTTGACAAGCTTTGAGGAACTATTTAATTAATTTTACTGTCCTGTATGATTAATTTTACAAGTTGGTTGGGTCCAACTAATTCTTTTTCGTTAAATACACTGCAATTGCTAATGGTTTTTTATTCAGAGTTGGGCTCAGAAATATACAAAATTTAAAAGATTTGTAAAAATAATAATTTGAAGACACTTCTAGTAGCTGAATATAGGAAGCCACCTCTCAGACCTAAAAACACAATGCTTTCCTGTTATTCACACTCACCTGGCGCAAAAGCTTCATATCCTTCAGGACAAAGGCAATGTAGAAGAGGGAGGCGAAGCAATTTAGAAAGTTGAACTGCCCAGAAAAAAAGATAACAATGTTAAATACTGCTTTACAGTACTTTATTATTAATAAAAATCAAGAGTCAACCAAGGGAGAATGCTGATAGGTGCTAAAAGGAAGATAAACTGGTTTGAGTTCCCAGGGCAAAGGAATATCATGGTACCAGCGCATCTTAAGTTCCCTCCAATCATTAGAAGGAGGGGACCAAAGCCCAGCAGTTCCCAGCCCTAACCTAGCAACCCAGGTAGGCTCAGTCCTTCTCCATTTGAATAAGAGTCCTGTCCTTACCAGGGGAGCCCAACAGAACTGGCAAGGGGGATTCAATTGGGACTCCCCACTGACGATGATATTCCCAGGGAAGTGTGCTCCTCCCCTGCCAGGCCTGAGACTCCCCTGCCCCTTGGAGCACTGGTGAGAAAGATCCCATCAGAACATGCAGCCCAGCCCTGGAATCCTCTTTGCACCCACAGACCTCTCCTCCCCCACCAGGAGCAAGTGGGGCAGCAGGGTGGCACTGGCAAAGGGGACCTTGCCAGAAGGATCCCAATACAAGAAGTTTCTTTATACCCGTGGACCTAAGACTCCCTGGGTTGCAGAGAGACAGCAAGGTAGATGGACAGTCATAACAATTAGTCCAGCCTGGGAAGCATCTTTGTCACCGTGGGCATGAACTCCTCTGTCCTACCAGGTACACAACCAAGCCAGTCAGGGGGATCCTGCCACAAAAAGTGTCATTTATTCAAGTAGTTTCCCTGCTTAAGAACCCACAGCTAACTCCCCAGCCCACACTAATGGGTTTCCTGTCTGCCTCCCAGTCCCCTGCTGGCTTCTTCCTACATGGTAAGTATCACTTTCTGAGAAGGAGGCTGCTATTGTAAAAAGGGAACACTTAGCTACTTAGCTATTGTAAAAAGGGAGAGGGGGAGTGACCAGAAAAGTCAACCTGGCCACAGGACAGGGGTGCCAAGTTAGGGTAGAAGGTGAATAGCAAAAAAACTGAGAAATGCTGTCCCATAAAAATTTAAAAAGATGGGCGAGATCTAAGCAGCACCACGGAGAAGAACAGACTCGAACTTAAGGGTACTTTTACAAGGTAGTTACTTGACACTGTATCTGCATTGTCAAGGGATAATACGGCCTCACAAATAACTGAATTCTTTAAGACAAATAGAGTGTTTTTACCTCTGAGGGCAAAAGCCCCACATAATAATCTTTTTGAAGATCTTCTAAATCCATTACACGTTCCCCTGCTTTCTTACAAAACATAGAACAAAACTTCCTTACTGATTCAACAACAACATTTTAAATATCAGTCTTTTCACAGTGTGAATGAGGCCTTCAGAGCCTTTTTAGATAGGTATGGCCACTTTGGCTAATAGCCAAACTGTTGAATTCTTATCTATTTATGAGAAGCTTTCTCTTTCCTGACCTGTCCTTCTAAACAAGACAGAATTCTAAACACTCTCATGATGGTGGTTTCTGATCTTTTATGAACTAAACACCAGACAGATAAACATTTTAGAATAGTTGCTACAGGTGGAATAAAGACTCTAAGTGAAGGCCTGCTCCCTCTCTGGGGAGCTAAGTCCACAAACTGCATTAAATCAATTCCAGTTGAAAGTTCTTTCTTGATTCTTAGGTTTGTTGTGGATGACTGAGGTAACCTCCTGATAAATGAAGTGATTTCAAACTGGTACTTCTTTATTATTTATAGCAACAGTGGAAATAACCATAATGTGTGAACTTTTATACAAACAGCTACACAATGCTTTCTCTCTCTCTTTTTCCTCCTAGTCATCAAAACATGCTGGGAACTTTTTGACTCTGGAAATTTCTTTAATAAAATTTTTTTTTAAACATTAATGTTCTACCACTAAACAAACTGCAGGTACCTGGAAGAATTTTTGTACAGGAAAACATTCAAAGAAATCATCAAAAGGAAAAGAACAGGAACCTGCCTATGAAGTAATCAGTTTTTGGGGGGGGGGAGGTGTTTTGTTGTTTTTTTTTTTTGCAGTTTTGTCCCAGGGCCAGGTTTGAACCAGCCAACCCCGGTATATGGGGCCGGCGTCCTACTCCTTGAGCCACAGGCGTCACTCAAGTGATCAGTTTTTTAACTGGAAATAGGCTATAATACTAATTTGTATATTTTGAAGTCCTACACCACATCTGTAATAAGACTACTAACCACAAATGTATCAATAAATATATTTATTAATCAACCCTTGCCTATTTGCACAAAATATGTTAACTGGAATCTTAAATTAGAAGCTACTCTTTATATATATGTATACTCTTAAATATTAAGTAATACGCATTAATTTCATAATCAAAATGGACTTGTACATAAAAATTGTACTCACCACTAAAACTTTCAGAATTAGGTGATTCTGATAGGCAGATTCCAATCTATGATTCTCTAAAATATTAAAACAAAATGAAGAAATTTCTCTCAGTAAGAAAACAATATGGGAGCATTGTCATGAGGTCAAGTGGGACCTGTGCTGAGGACAGACATGTTCGACCCTGCAGCTAAACGTGCCAGGCTGTCAGTCACACTGCTCCTTACCACAAAAAAATATCAAGCCAGGACACATTTTTCATGGTACTACAATAGCGTTGTAGGCTGAAATTATTTTTGAAATATTACTGCTACAAAGAAATTTGGGAAGTGCTGGCAAATGATCCCACAGACAGCCACCTAAAACAATAGTAACAGTAAAAACTGTTAATAACCTATAAGAAGAGGCCAATAAATAAAGGATTTTGTGTATGTGGCTTACAGGGATTGACTTGAAGGGAAACTAAAATTTCCATCCCCATCTGGAAAAAGTGACACTACAGAGATCTCAAGTGACAAAAGGGACAAAAAGGAAGATTCTGGGGAGAAGTGTCATCTTATACAGACAGTCAGTGTTAGAAGGACAAATATCAACTCAGCCATTTGGCCACTGCCTGACCTTGGGTAAGTTACCTACCCTCCTGAAACCCAGCCTTCTCACTTACAAAACAGGGGTGACCACCTCTTCCCAAAGTCACTGTCAGGATCAGAAATAATATAAAACTTTAACCTTAGGATCAACACAAGGAAAGCATTCAATAAACAATAGATGCTGTTGTTACGTAACTAACAAAAATAATTTAAAACATCTTTACAGTCTATGAAGTTAAGACCTAAGCTTCTTCCTAGGGAATAATATAGCATATTTGTTTGAATGAATAAATAAAGAGTGAACGGCCTATCAAGACCCTTTTAACTTATAACCACGTCCCTCCTTTACCATAGATGCATCCATCAGCACCCGCCCTCATGAGCTCAGTGGTAGTCCTCACTGCCCTATACCCACTAGACTGGCAGTTTTATGTTACCAGTCTTAGTTCATTGGGCCAAGTATCATGAAGACGATTTTAATCTATTTTACCCTCAGCATAAAACACAGTTACAGTATTAGGCATACAGGTTTTAGACAGATAGATTCTAAATCAGCCTAGATCTACTTTTGCTATCTGAATCTTCTTAAGTGTCAGTATCTGTACCCATAAAATGGTGAAATACTTTCCATTTCTTGGTTTTCTGAGGAGGTGAAAATGAGATATTGTGGGAGGGACATCCAGAACATAGTAATTACCACTGAATAAATGAGAGCTGTGATAACCATGATAACCCATGATCAGGGTTCACAAGGCTGATGAACTTTTCCTATTTCTCTACAAAGAGCTCAGAGCAACATCTGTCTTTTCTATATTCTCCACAGGTAGCAGCTATATGGATCCTATGATCCAAGCAATATCTCTTACAGGCACAGAAGACATGAATACAAAGCATCAGGTCTTACCCCATGAGGTTAAAAACTCAGCAGCATATCGATAGAGACGGTTCATGATCTCAATCACAATGGCATAGATGATGCTGGGCACATACAACAAGATGCTGGTCCACTCAGACCCGCTGTTCTCATGTAGACCCAAGGCCCAGATCTCCAAATCGAAGTAAATCATCATGACATAAAGAGAGAAATAGAGACAGAGGCACACAAACGGCAGAGAAACCAGGTAAATGCGCAACTGTCTCTTGTAGCTGGGGTACAGGGGTTCCTCCCTGCCAGTGACAGAATTGATACCCAGGACACCATGAAATCCTGGCCTCGGCTCCTCAAACTGCCTCTTCATGACCAGGGTCCCCCACCGGTAGGTCATGTTGGCACAGCCACGCTTCCACACTTCCAAGATCACCGTGGACCAGAGCAGGTTGAACGAGGCAAAGATCACATACTTGTCATAGTCTTCCCAGGCAAACAAGTAGTAAGGTAACCCAATGACGGCCATGGGGATTAAGGCAAAGGTGAAGTATTCCAAAAAGCCAAAGTAAAGAGCGATGGTTTCCCCGAAGTAGCCACGAATATTGTCTGTAGCAGAAGGGAAGAAACAACTTAAGTACAGGATACTGAAGACTTTCTAGAATCATTTCAAATAGGCTCATTCAGTTTTCGGTTCAGTGGGGATAATTCAGTACCCCCGTTTAAGCCCATCTGCCATGCAGCACAAAGACCAGGCCTTTCTGTTTGACAAGCCCACATTTCTCAAAGCTTAGGGCCAAGAGGCTGCTGGGGCTGCTCTGCCAGGTGCCCTGCCTGTGATTCTCTTTTAACTCCCTCACCTGGTGGATATCTTCTTCTCGGAGAACAACTCATCTGGATGCTCGTGCAGAATATTCGAGGTCCTGATTTAAGTTCAGCCATGGCCATTCAATCATTTTAATTTGGAGGTTTATCAATAATTTATGCTCCCCACTTTTCTCCCACTTTAGTGTTACAGTTATAAATGTTCTTTACAAAGAAGACTCCTAATCCCAAAGATATAAACTTTCATCAATGTGTCATGGCAAATGTTTCAACGCAAAAGAAGAAAAATTATTCAGAAGAACAAAACAGGATAATACACATTAACTTCTAACACAGCTAGGAAACATATCTACCTATACCTTCACATAAGCACTGGGCAGAAAAAGGTCCAAGCAGCATTACTGCTAATATTCTGTGAACTCAACATCAGCCAACCAACCCACATGGGGAATGCCTAGATTATAAGAGCGTCCTGCACTGGGACGAGGGTGGGATGCGAGCTGGGAGGAAGTATGGCAGCAGGCCATTATTTAAGAAATAATCACACTTAGTTAAAAGGTGCATATACATATTTTAAGAAATGTGATCAAGTCTATGAAGGTAGGTTAGAATGAACTGAGATAAGCGATTATGTCCTATCCTTAAATATTCTAGCTAACTCAGGAGCAAACGAAAATAGTAGGTAGGATAAGGTCACTACAAATCTGAATCAAAGGTCAAAGAATATCCTAACCAAAAAAAAAAAGGTATTCATGGTGCTGAGCTCCAAAGCAGATGACCTCTCCCTTTTAATCTTGGGGAGGCTCAAGATTTGTCTGGTCTCCAACTAACATGACCAGTCCCAGCAACTCCAGAAGCCTCAAACCCATACCCCCTATTCCCAGCCTTCACCATCAACTCACTTCTTCCCTTACTAAGAAGCAGCTAAGCTATACTGTCACTCTTACAAATCCTAGGGACAATATATAAATTTACTTTTACAAAGTAAAGTGTTATAAGTGTTTAAGTAGAACATAAAATGACTCTAATAAACCTGGAATTATCAAAAGCAAAACTTTTTCTTTCAGACAATACAAGAAAAAATTCAAAATACAATTTAAAAGTGTGATCTTAGAAACAATTTTTGCTTATTATTGTAACATTTTAAATTGTTTTTAGAAATGGAATTTGAAGGAAAATTATTTCAGAAGGATTCTCTTAAACAAAATCAAAATAAACTTGTCCCTTAAAGAAAAATATGATGATAATAATGCTGCTTAATGCTGCTTCCATATTAAATGGAATACTTATGCTTACAAAACATAACCAAACAAAAAAACTGAACATCCATATTGACATAACTTTAATGTTCAATGCATACCAAATAATTTAGTAATTATTCTTATAGCTATATTCAGAGAAAGACAGAGATCCAATAATATACACAAGATAATTATTTGGGCCTGCTAGTCTGCCCTAAGGATGAGCACAGCTTGGCCCTCTCTAAATAATTAGCTCTTCAGACACAGAAATTTTCAAATGCAAAATAGTCACAAGCAAACTAAATTGTTACAAAATAGTTTTATTCTAACTTTGACACATATTCATGAAAACTACTCTGAATTGCCTGTTTTGTTGGTGAAATTTAGTGAAAGCCTGTTAATTCAGCTGATCTAGAATAGTATTAGAAAGTTAAAAAAAAAAAATGAATAAGTCATCTAACTCATCTTATCCTGCCCCCAAAAACGTGTTCCCACATGCATCTGGTGAGCACTGTGTAGCAGAGTATTAAATATAAGCCCAAGGCAGATGACCCCACCAATGGATTGTAACTTTTCGTTAAAGGTCTTCCTCTTCTGTAAGAGAACAAGTATTGACACATACCTATGGGCTGATACTTTAAGGGAAACCGAGTGTACCAGGTGTCCTCAAGCTTCTTCAGAGCTTCATTATCATGCAGTGGAAACACCTGAACCACAATGCCAGACGTGAGCAATCTTCTCACTGCACAGGGAAAATGTGCCAGACTACATAAAATGGATTGGAGACATCCACGATACACTTCTGCAAATACTACAAGGACACTCCCCAAAGGAGTACTACACAAAGGTCAAGGTCATACTGCTTATTCTAAGCATGTATATTCTTTTGCTTTTCAGAACGTAAATATCTTTGCTATTTTCTTTTCTTTCATTTGTGCAAGTTAAAACCACAATGAGACACAACCTTTCACCTAGAAGAACAGACATTATGTAAAAGTTAAAAAATCATAGATGCTAGTAAAGATGCAGTAAAAAGAGAATGCTTACTGCTGATGGGAATGTAAATTAGTAGGACCTCTATTAAAAACAGATCAATACAAGTTGATATAAAATTTTAAGCCATACAGAAGTATACAAATTAGAATATGAGAAACCCATTATTCTTTCCCTTCTCTCAAAAATAACCAGTGTAAATAGCAATGTAGTGTATAACCAGACTTCAAAATACATATCCATAAATGCATACTTTAAGAATAAAACCAGTTTATACAAATCACATTGTTCTATAATGTTTTCTCATGTACTAGCATATAATGAATATTTTCAATGCCAATACAAATACTACAGCATGAAATGTCCTTTTAACAGTGTCATAATATTCCCTCAAATGAAATACTATAATTTAACTAATCCTCTATCAAAAAATATTTGTTTCCCAATTGGAAAGCCAAACTGGATACCAGCTCTTACCATACTCAAAAATTAACTTAATAGATAAAAGACTTAAATGTAAGACCTGACACCATAAAAGTTCTAGGCAAAAACTTAGTAAAAACTCTTCTGGACAATGGTGTAGGCAAAGAAGGTATGACGAAGACCCCAAAAGCAAATACAACAACAAAAATAAATAAATAAATGAAACTCAATAAGCTAAAAAGTTTCTGCACAGCAAAAGAAATAACCAATAGAGGGCAGTGCCTGTGGCTCAAAGGAGTAGGGCGCCAGCCCCAAATGCCAGAGGTGGCAGGTTCAAACCCAGCCCTGGCCAAAAACTGCAAAAAAAGAACCAAAAGAGGAAATAGACAACCTACAGAATGGGAGAATATATTTGCAAACTACACCTCCAGAATCTACAAGGGACTCAAATAAATTGGCAAGGAAAAAACAAATAGCCCCATTAAGAAGTAGACTACAGAAATGAACTTTTTTTTTCAAAAGAAGATACATAAATGGCCAACAGACATGAAAAATGCTCAACATCACTAATCATCAGGAAGTGCAAGTTAAAACCACAATGAGATACAACCTTTCACCTAGAAGAACAGACATTTAAAAAATCATAGATGCTAGTAAAGATGCAGTAAAAAGAGAATGCTTACTGCTGATGGGAATGTAAATTAGAAGGACCTCTATTAAAAACAGTATGGAGATTCCTCAAAGAACTAAAAGTTGACCTGCCATTCAATTCAACAATCCCACTACCGGGTATCTACCCAAAGGAAGAGACGTCACTATATTAAAAAAAGACACACGCACTCGTGTTTATCACAGTACAATTCACAAAAGCAAAGATATGACATCCAAATGCCCACCAACTGATGAATGGATAAAGAAAACATGGTGTATAAACATGTACACACACACACACACACACACACACACACACACACACACACACACACACACGCCATGGAGTACTATTCAGCCATAAAAAGGAATCAAATAATGTCTTTCACAGCAACTTGGATGGAACTAGAAGCCATTATCCCAAGGGAAGCTCAGAACAGAAAAACAAATTGCACATGTACTCATAAGCTGGAGCTAAGCAATGGTATACGTGGTCATACGGAGGTCTATAATGAACAATAGAGACTTAGAAGTTTAGAGAGTGGAAGTGGAGGTGAAGGATCGAAAATTACCTACTGGGTACAGTGCATACTGTTTGAGTAACAGGTACACTAAAAGACCAGACTTCACCATTACACAACTCACCCATACATCAAAAAATCATTTCACTCTATTGAAATTAGAAATTCATATGTTTATTTCCTCTTGCTATTATAAATAATGCTAAAATTCTTATACAAACACCTTTTCCCACTTGTCTATCATTTCCATATTATATATACTTAGAAGGAGATTTACTGGGTCCAAGGTATATATATTTTAAATTTGAACACATATTACAAAATTGTCTCTAGACAAATTTTACCAATCTGTCCTCCCACTACAGTAAAGGTAAGAAAAAGTTCAGTTCTTCTCATTGTTGTTTATAATGAGCAATCTTCAATCATTTTCATCTCTTCTAATCTGATAACAAAAGCTTACATTTACAAACAGCAAAGAGCAAACTCAAATTAAGACTTTCTACTTTCAGCCATCATTTAACTAAGCATGGTTTGAATATTCATGCACTTATCTGGAAAAGACAAACCAGTGCTACTAAAGACAGTATCGCCTGGCAATATTAAATGGAAATGGGAAATTCTCTCATCAGTAATAATCACTTAGAATGACTCACTGGTGGGGAAAGGGTGCTTTGAGGTCTTTAGGAAGAAGTGTGTTCAGTAGAAATGGAGAACTCAAATGAACTCGTACCTTAATTTGAAGAGATGGAATATTTTCCACAGGATTTCCTAGTATAGTCTCTTACTGAAAATATGTGTTTAAGATGAAATTTGCACAAAGAAAGGATCCTTTGCTGTTTTCATCCATTGATAAGTTTTGAGTTCTTTAAGGTTTATCAGCACAACCCCCCAGAGAATACCCCCCCTATCTCCTATCTACCTGTCACCAAAAATAGGTAATGGGAATATCAGGCATATAATCCCTCAGTGAGGACCAGCAATAAATGTCTGCAACATGGAAGAGAAACATCATTTAAGTTTTCAGCACAGAAATTCTAGATTCAGACAATGTATTCTCAGGACCAGTCCTTATCATAAACTCTTCAGAGTAATTAAAAGTAAACCTAACTTCTTAAAAGTGAGAAAAAAAAAAGAGGACATACTTGATATTAATTATAGGAAAAAGTCTAGGTCTGAAAGACAGATTCTTAACATGCAGTTATTCTTATACTTTCATAAGTTACACAGAAGAAGAAAGTTTTTCAAAGCTAGGAGTATGATGAAACCCTCCTTAATGACTGAAAAAGGGAGGTACCCTCACAATATCAGTAACTAGGGTAAAAAGACATATGATTTAAGTTACATCAGCCTCGAGGGTTGTCAAATACATATTTTTTTATTCTAAAGTGTTTCAGTGGATTTTTCTTGAGCTAACGTGACTTAAATTCAATAATACACAACTAGTCTGATTCTTATCCCTTATTTGGGGGGCTCAGGCCACAGCTGATTTATTCTTTCTATTACTACCCTTTTCAATTACTATATCAGGTTTTTTAACTTTGAACTGACTTGCAGCACCTAAATTACTATTTTACTATTTCTAAGTCCTTTTTTAAAAGATGATTCCATTCTACCATAGAAGACTTTCCAAGCACACACAAAACCCAGCTTGTATACTTCTAAAAATAGGGCTGTGAACTGAAGACTCAGAGAGAATATAAAGCTGCAGGTCCTAAATTACTGGGCTTCTCTTCACCGTCAATGCCAAAAGAGCAGTTCTGGTTTCAGCTGCTAAAAATAGAAGTTTTGCTTTTTTTTTTTTTTCCTTTTAATCCTTCAACCTTCTCATGTTAACTAAGAACATAATTACTAAGAAGGAGTCTTACCTTCAAAGGAAAATATGATGCCCTATAGGCCTATTTAAACCAGATTCCTTCCTGCAAGAGTGCTGTATGATCTCTTGTCGAGTCCTGGGGTTATGAGTATTATATTCTTTGAACAATTAGCCAAACACATCCAAATGTAATTAAGAGAGACTATCAGTAGCCTGGTTCATAGTAGGACCCTCTGAATTAGATAATGCAATAACGATACTAGCATAGTTCCGCTTCAATCTTTGGTTTATGAGATACGTCTGTTTTAAAATTAAGTAAAAACAAAATCTCTCTTCTCATGACTCCTTACAGTAGAGGAGAGCCGGCCCAGCTCTCTCTTCAGGGAGAAGCTGGCCCCGCTGCCTCCAGTCCAGCACAGGGACAGTAAGCACACGAGCGAGCCAGCGCCCACAGGGAGCACGAAGGGTGGAGCGCGAGGTGCAGCAAGAGCGAGGGCACCACAGGAAGTGCAGGCAGGCAGCCTTTGCATGATGGCAATGGTCCCCTCGATCCCTGCAGCTGCTGCTGTGCCTGGCTCGCTGACTCTGGCACTCAAATATGAACAGATCACTTTAAGTTTAATGAAGAAAAAATGCTCTCAGGGAGACCTTTTTCCGAACACATTTTCATGTTCCTGCATTCCTGTACTGTTTTCAGTAAACCCCAAATATGCAACAAGGCATAGTGTGCGTGTGCGCATGCTGCAGGGCCCAGCAGTCCGTACACACACACACAGTCTACACTGTGCACATCAATACCTGGGTCTTCTTACACATATTGCTGCTACATGATATTCCCCTGAAATCTACTCCATGATTCATATAAGGCTGGCTTAAGATTTTAGAGGCCAGATTGTATCTAAACACTCTAATTTATGCACTCTTCTATACGAAGATATTCAAAAGAATATCTTTTATCCTAGTTACTGATATTTTGAGGATACCATGTATACCCTTTTACAACCATAAGGCTGTATAAAGAATATCTATATAACATTAAAGGCATAATATGTCAGGTCCCATAAATCAAAACAGGATAACCATCTGGTAGACATTTTGAGATGAAACTTTAACCTAAACTAAGTGACAACCTTTAGGATACAGTTAATATGTAAAAAATTCTTAGAGCCCTTAACTCTTCTTTCCAAAGAAAGTCTTTCATTAGGTTATACGCATGGTGATAGACTATTAACAAGCAATAGGAAAAGGCAGAGATCCTCGCTCACAAGGAAACAAGAAATGAATGACTGCCAAGAGGAATGCCTGGCGACTAAGACACACGCTGCCAATTTCCAGTTCTCCACACTGCTCGCCATTTGATGGAATAAGGGACAGTTCTAACATACACATCTCACAGCGCCATCTAACTGCTCGAATCTTGTTTATAATGACACAACTTGCTATCTACTTAACGAAAGCTTTCCACCAAAACACAACATTACAGCAAACAGCAAGCAACTTCACAATTATTATGTGTGTAATGAAAATCAAATTAAACATGATATGTGGAGCATGTTTCTCATGAAAGCCTGGCACCTTTCACGGTGTTGAGGGGCATCACATCCAGCACCTCTTGCCTCCCAATCATCCTCAGAGATGCTGCCCACGGAATAGCTCCCATAAAATGTAAAGGTGGAAATGAGCCTTCCCATTTACTCCTGTGGATTAACCTAATGAAAATCTAGGATTTAAGTTACCTTCAGTTTTATTAGTTCTAAAATTTGCACTATGGGCTAGTCAGAAGGTAGTGCGTTATCTCGACTGTCCACAGTCAATTACAGACTGAACTCCTCCTTCTGTTCTTTCCCCTCTTCTCACTATTGCACTTGACTAGTCTTAAATAAAACCAGCACACTGTACCTCATAATTGCATTAATGTACACAGCTATGATTTAATAAAAAATAAATAAATAAAAACAAATAAAGAATACTTTTTTACAAAAGCCTCATCCGACAAGCAAGTCATTGTTATGATTGCTTCAGGACAACAGACTGGCTCCCTACACAGTCAGAGAAATCCATTTACATGTTTCCTTCAAGGCTTTCATTCAGCTGTAAGTTTTTCTCTTTGAAGCAACTGGGAGCACCTGGAAAACTGCTGCTCCATTGTCCCATCTGATGAAAGAGCACACTCACTCTTTTCTCTGTCCCAGCCACATCTGTACACATGCTCAGAGGTGGAAGCTGTGATTTCCACATGATGAGCTGATCAGTGCAGATGAACAGGAAGAAATGGAATACTTTCACTAGCAACCAGTATAGCACCTCAGTCTGGTTTGTATTTTATTTGATGCAAGACCCAGCTGCATCTGAGAACATGCCTTCCCACTAAGAGATTAAGAAAGATTTAAAATTTTTGAAGAACAGCACCAAACAATCACTCAAATACAGAATATGGCACTCCTAGTTATGAATAATGGCAGAAAGGTATCTCTGCCCTGTTCTTGTTCATGATACCAAATTAAAAATAAAGGAAACAAGAAAGCAAGAAAAAAACAAATTAAAAATTCAAATCACAAACTAAGAAGAGGTCTTGACAATAAGCCCAAGGTAAATGGAAAGCATTCATGTTTCTGTAAACCCAGGCCAAGTAGACAGAGGGTAGGGTTCTCTAACACAGTAAAGGGTGTGAAACCACGGTCCCTTTGCCCAGATGCAGGCAAAAGAGGATGCTTTGCAAACCCCTGAGGGATGTCTGCTCCCTACCTGGCACCGGACAACACAGCCAGGATGGAGGGGGAAAGGGCTGGCCTGCCATGTTGGAACAGAGTTGCCTGCTGGAAGATAGAAGGTAACTAGCTCTGTCTTGGATGGCCAAAGACAGGACTAGACACCCAAAGCAACAAAATCTCTATAAAAACAGGGCTTCACAGACTTTGGAAACTGCATTGCCAGACAAATCCTAAGCTTTTCACTGTCACGGTTCCCTGTGGGAAACCTCCAGCACCCCTTTTTTTCCAAAAACAATCTGGAAAAAACATGAGTTCACTAAAAAATAAGTAATAAAAAATAAGTAACAATGACAAAGAAACTGGTATAGAGCTATGGAAAAATACAAGGGAAAAAAAGAAAAACCATAAACAAAAAGTAGAGAAGCAGCAGCAGAAAATTACAGCATCAAGCAAGAAAAAACTATGAAATTCTTCGTGAAGTTAAAGAAATTCAAGGAAACATCACTTCTCTGAAATTAAAACTCAAAGGAGAGGTATGAGAGCTGAAGGAGAGAACTCAGAAAAGCAATATCAAAGTCAGGATAAAAACTACAAAAAAGAATGAAAACACAGGGACCTGGTAGATAAGCCTAAGAAAATTATGTAAGAATGAAGACTTAAAAATACTACGGAGACTGTGTAGGAGCCCACATATACAGCAGAACCTGCATAGTTGGCCAGCTCCCTATACTGACCACCTCCTTAAATTGACCGACTTTTCATAGACTGGACATGCACCACACGTACAATCCGCACAGGAGGCCTCGTTCCCCATGCTGACCACCTCTGTATGTTGACCAGTTGGTTACAATCCGTCAGGTGGTCAGCTTATCGACGTTCTACTGTATGTAACTGCCCTTGTTTAAGACAGGAACAGAGCAAATACAACCAGATAACTTCTCAAAGACAAATGAAGAAGATTTTCCCCCAAACACAGCAATCTTTAATTCTTACACTGAAAGAACATGTTCAATGAAAGAACTAATACAAAGTAACTGAAATAGAGACATATGCAGATAACTGGAAATGTAGACAAACAAGAATAATGAGTCCTCCATTCATTTTTTTAACTTTCTTCTTATTTTTAAAATTTTTTTAATAGGGGAAAGTGTGAGCACAGTCCCCCCACTACTGCAAATTATGCAGCCGAGTTTTCCACATTTGGAGAGATCAGGGGTCAGCACAACCGGAGTGCAATGGATAAGCCTCGCCCTAGGAAAACCACCTTCATGATCATGGTACCTCCAGGTAAGCATGCATCCCTGCATCCAAGTTTCCTGAGAGCCCCTAAAAGCCATACAAATCAACAAGGAGAGAATGCCCACCGCATGACTCAGAGACAGGAGACTACAACACAGAGTCACACAATAAAGACCCAAGAACCAGAGAGAGTCAGGCAAAAGTCCAGAATGGTAGAGAAAGCCCAAAAGGTGTTACACAGAAGAACAGAGAGGGCAGAGGGGTCTAAGGGGTAAGACGCCAGATAACACCAACAGGGACTCACCGCCCTCCTTCAGGAGGCAGCCCCATGCTGAGTGGGGAGTTCCCAGAACAGGACTGAGACCTGACAACAGGAGGGACTGAACAGCTTAGAAAGTTCACAGAGCAAGAGGTAGCTGACTTGGGAACACAGAGGAAAGTGCCGGGGAAAGTAATGGTCCTTGGAAGTTAACAGCCTATGGGGAAAAGAAATAAAACATGATTCAGAGTCCTACTAAAGAAAGGTTCCACATCACATAGCCTCTCCTAATGGTTGATACAGGAAGCTCCTCAATATTTATATATTAATGAGAAAAAAATTTTAAATAAGAAAAAACAGAAAAATCACAAACAAAATTAGACTTGACAAGGGAAAAATACCATTAAAACGGGAGTTTAAAAGATTCTTAGAGAAATCTGCACAAATCAAGTCATGAAACTTGATGAAAGAAAATCAAGATAAAATAAAAACTTTTCTAGAAAATATACCCAAACTGACCCCAGTATTGACAGAAAGTCTAAACAAACTAATTTCCATTCATGATTTAAAAGAAAACTATTCAAAAACTTAATCCACAAACATTGAAGCCAGGTGATTTCATACAGTAATTCTAACAAAGACCTTAATTTACATATAGTAATAGAGAAAAAAAAATAGAAAGAAGGTAATCTTAAACTTCATTTAGAACTTGCTTTTGTTCTTCTGTTCTTGAGACAGAGTCTTTTGCTCTGTCACCCAGCTAAAGTGGAATGGTGTCTTTATAGCTTACTATAACCTCAAACTCCTGGGCTCAAGCAATCCTCCTGCCTCAGCCTCCCAAGGAGCTAGAACTATAGGTGCCTGCCATGCTAAGCATTGTTTATACTAAAATCAGCAACGTTTAACAAGCCATGTTATGCAAATTAGTAATTAGAGTAACCTTAACAATCAAGATTTTCAATGCAGGTGAAAAGAGATACAAATATAAAACCAATTAAATTAATTAAAAATCTATGGTAAATGTGAATTGAATGTATCAATATACAAATCATGATTTTTTTTTTTTTTTTTTTTTTTGTAGAGACAGAGTCTCACTTAATCACCCTCGGTAGAGTGCTGTGGCATCACACAGCTCACAGCAACCTCCAACTCCTGGGCTTAGGTGATTCTCTTGCCTCAGCCTCCCGAGTAGCTGGGACCACAGGCGCCCGCTACAACGCCCGGCTGTTTTGTTGTTGTTGCAGTTTGGCCGGGGCTGAACCCGCCACCCATGGTATATGGGGCCGGCGCCCTACCCACTGAGCCACAGGCACCGCCGCAAATCATGATTTTTAAAAAAAAAAATTTCCTAGCCTTTTCTTCTGAAATGGGGAAAAAGCCAGCACACCCATGCAGCAAAAGATTGTTTTTAAAAATCAAGGAAAGAAGCAATTCCAAAGAAAACGTAACATCAAAGAAGAAAAAAAAACCTCAGATTAGACTACAAAACACCCAATTATATTCTAATATGTCCAATTTAAAATTGTAAGTTTACTTATAATGATGGGCAAAAACACCCTAGCACATGCACACTGCAATAAAGCAAGAGTCATAAGACAAGGCTGAATTCAAACAACCTTAATAACAAAACATGAAGCAAGATGAAGAATAATACTTTATAATGATAAAAGGTACAAGCTACGGTGAAAATCTATCAAAATAGGTACCAAATTCATAAAACAACAGCAAAAGAAAATACAAGAAGCAAATTGGTAGGAACCTGAGGAGATTCCTATAGTTGTGGGGATTCTCTAGGGCTATGATGGATCAGGAAAACAAAACAAACCACAAGAGATATAAGAACTAAACAATAAAATTAACAACATATGTGATAGAACTAGTCAGAAACATAATTTAAAAACACCTAAATACTCATGTCACATGAATATTGATGCAAAAATAAAATAGTAAGAAATCAAATTCAGCAGGAAATTTAAATAATACACCATAAGTAAGTAACGTTCATCATGGAAATGCAAGAATAATTTAAGATTAGAAAGTCTGTTAATACCACTTACTATAATAATAATGTCAGAGATGAAAAATATAACTGTCTTCATAGATGCTAGAAAAGCATTTGACAAAATTTATGGCTACACAAAAATTCTTAATAAAGTAGAAGAAATGGATACTTTCTAAACATGATAAAAATTACCTAAAATCAAAATCCAACATCATGCTGAATGTTCAAATATAAGTATTCCCTTTCTTAATTGAAGAAAGAACTATAGAGGGCAATATGGCAATATCTACCCCAAAAGAGGCATATAAATTTCATCTAGCAATTTCACTTCTGGGATTTTTTTTTTTTACGTTGTTTAAAATTAAAAAAACTGGAAGAAAACAATAGATGTTCATCAATATGATGACATCCATACAATGGAATACTAGATGGCCTAGAAAAGTTAGACCTAATCTAGAATGATGATCAAAATATATTTTTATTTATTTATTTATTTATTTTTTGAGACAGAGTCTTACTATGTTGCCCTCAGTAGAGTGCCATGGCATCATAGCTCACAGCAACCTCAAACTCTTGGGCTTAAGCAACTCTCTTGCCTCAGTCTCCCAAGTAGCTGGGACTATAGATGCCCGCCACAATGCCAGCCTACATTTTTATGTTATTGTAGTTGTCATTGTTATTTAGTTGGCCCGGGCTATTGGTTCGAACCTACCAGCCCTGGTATATGTGGCCGGCACCCTAACTACTCAGCTACGGGCTCTGAGCCTCAAAATATATTTCTAAATAAAAAGAAGGTCCAAAATTGTATGTACCTTACACTCCTCAATTGTGTGAACATGTGGTTCGCTTGAACAATATTTCTCTAACAGTATAAATTGAGGGGGAGAAGGAAACTTGGGAGCACTGGATAGGAAGAAGGCATTTCATTGTCTAAGTTTTTGTACTATTTGAATTTCTGTCACGCATAATTTTTTTCAACTAAAAAACTAACAGAACATAAATGTGAAAATTGCAAAATGCTTGGGGAAAGTATTTTTCTGCCGTATGTTATGTAATTTGAAGAGAATAATTTATATGTCCACCAGTTAGACTGTAAACCCTATTTTTCTCAGCATCCAGATACAGTCCAGAATAGGCTAGAATAAATGCTACATTCTTCTTATAAAAAAAAAAAAGGTTTTCTATAAAAAAGTGAAAATAGGGGGCCAGGCGTGGTGACTCATGCCTATTCCCAGCACTCTGGGAGGCCGAGGCGGGTAGATTGCCTGAGCTAATGGGTGCAAGATCAGCCTGAGCAAAAACAAGACCCCATCTCTAAAAATAACTGGGTGTTGTGGTGGGCGCCTGTAGTCCCAGCTACTCGGGAGGCTGAGGCAAGAGCATCCCCCAAGAGTTTGAGGTTGCTGTGAGCTATTATGCCAGGGCACTCTACCGAGGGTGACAAGGGAAACTCTGTCTCAAAAAAAAAAAAAAAAAAAAAGTGAAAATAAACACTTTAACCTAACAAAATACTTCAAAATTCAAGAAGAAAGAAAGTACCAGAAAAATTCAGATTTGGAAAAGTTCTACCAAAGTAAGGCAAAATCCCTACCACAGGAAAGGAAGTTAGGAAGGTTTATTAGAGAGGCAAAGAAAAGAAAATCTTAGAAGGCGTGCTATTACCCCTCCTGTCTAAGGAAATGAGGAAGACAAGGGAAGATGAAGCATCAGCTATGAAGAATTATTGCCCAAAACTTTCAGTTTACCAGAAATACAGTGGATAGAGGAATAACGAAAAAATCAGAAAATCCATATAAGACAAATGGCCGGCCCAGTCTTTTCAGCAAGTCCAAGACATGGAGAAAAAATGCAAAGGAGAAACTATTCTATGTTAAAAGAGACTTAAGAAATACACCAACCAAACAAAATGGGTGATCTTTGGATCTTAGCTTGAGTAAACAAGCTTTAAAATACATTTGGTGACAACTGGGAAAAGGTGAATATGGCCTGGTTTGGGGGGAACACGGAAAGGTAGTACTACACTGACTTTTAACAGGAAACCAGATGAGGGGACACAGACGCTTGTATGTTTAAAGTGTATTTTAGGCAGCAAAAATGGGTCTGAAGCCTTGTCACTATGTGGGTTTGAAGCAAAGTGGGAATTAAGTATCAAGGGAAAACTCTTTCATTCTGCAAACCAGTATTCTCATTAAAATGAAATTACATAAAACTAAACAGTTGCAAACTGCTAATGTGCATTCATGTAGTATGTCATTTTGTATGTCTTCCTAAGCTTCTCTGTGCTTGCATGTGCTCATACCCAGTGAAATGAGAGGAGATAGAAAGAGAGCTCCAGGAAAAGACGGCATCTCCGCTTTTATATTCCTCCACAGATTTTCATTATATTATACAATGTTAGGGTATAAAGTTTGCTAATTTTAACTGAGTAAAATGTGTGTGTGTGTGTTCGCACTGAATTTTAAGCGAACTGAATGCTGTGAGACCTTGATAATTAAGCAGTAGCAAACTGTATAGAATGTATTGATTTAAAGGTGCAATATAATGAGGCTCAAAGGACAAAAGATACGTTCATGAAAATATGTTACTGTAAAGCTCTGTTTCCATTAAGAGAAAAAGCTCTGTAATTTGCTAATTATATCTATTAAGAAGAAAACAATTTCATTGGAATGTCTATTTACAAAACTCGGTGATAGAATGACTTACATAATGATTTTCCTGGATACAATTTTGCCTGGGGGTAACCAGGGATCATTTTTTCATCTTTAGCTCTAAGATTTTCAAGTTCATGTTTGATAATGAATTGACATTCTGCCATTGTGAGGAAATCATCATTGTTATCTAAAATAAAACAAAAATTTCCAATTATTTTCTCAGTAATAATAAAATCAAGTAACAATATTCTAATTATCAGAGATAATACAAATGATATAAATAATAAATAATGAATATAAGGAATAATCAAACTATAAAACTTGTAAATTAAATAGAATACAAAGCTCAGATATTTTATAAGAATAAAAATTTTCTATTATGACTTCACATAATACAATTCTTCTTAAATCATTTTAATAGTTACTATATAATATGGCAGAAACCTTCAAACAACACATACTTGATTTCATTTAATACCAATGAGCAGAATTAAATTCTAAGAAAACAGTACTTTTAACCAAGGATAGAACTGAAGAAGTTTGCCTACATGGCAAATTCTCCTCTCCTTCAAACTCTCAAGCCTATTTCATTCCTTTCTGGAGTCAGACATCCCTCCCATAAATGAGAGAAAAGAAAATCTGATAAGAAAACGTCACTTTTTGATAGGTAAACCTTCTTAAATGAGGTAAAGTTCACCTTGATCATTTATTCACTAAGGTATAAAAACCCACTAAGTGAGTCTGAAGAAGTCTAATCACATCTTCTAACTCTGAAAGTCCTGGAAGGGACCAGTTTCATTCTGAAGCCAAACTTGCATGCTGGTATCACACCTACCCCGGCTTTCCTAGTCCTCTATTGGAACCTGATTTGGGGCCAGTACAGAACTAATTACCCTACCACAATCAGCAAGCGCCAGGAAATTCAGGAAATGAGGTTTCTGGGATACTGAACTACTACTTTGTTTCCTATTATAAGACTTCTTGATATCAAGCCGGTGAATTTTCCCTATCATAAGATCTGAAGATAAGTTACCTATGTCCTTTTAATTTGTGTTCACCTATTCCAGGGGTGGCAAAGTATAGTCTGTGGGCTGAATGTGGCCTACCACAAGGTTTTATAAACACAGTTTTATCGGACCATGGGTCTAAAGCTGCTTTTTGCTCTCCGATGGCAGTCCTGAGTAACTGTAGCAGAGAGCATACTGTCTGCAAAACCTAAAATATTTTCTATTTTGGCTCTTTACTTCAAAAGTCTTACGACCTCTGATCTACTTTCCAAAAACTTCTTTTTGATAAATGGATTCTGATAGAAACAAGAATTTGTGCTTACCATCAAAACCTTTGAAGTTCTGTCGGGTTCCGTACGTGAAGGCTCTCATGGTGTTATCATTGCTCTCTTTGACCAATCCCACTGCTTCTGCCCCAAGTAACAGTCTAACGTTGGAGGCACCAACAAGATATAAATTCTGATTTTCCAGTGTCTCTTTCTCATACTTATTTAACAATGGTCTAAATAACAACTGGGCACCTTCAAAAACAAAAGATGAACATAGTCTTAGAAAGAGACTGACATAGAAGTTTCACAAATGAAAACTTTCTAAATAAACATAATGTTTCTAGTTTGGTGCAAGAAAAATATTACATGATTTAAATCCATCTTCCAAGTAAATAAGAAATATAAGTTGGAGATGACATTTCTTTATAGTTTTTTAATAACTGCAAAAACTGGAAAATGTAGGAATAAGTAGCTTGCCCCTTAGGCAAACTAGATATGAGATAAGAATTTACTATTTACGAGCTCTAGGTATAAAACTATATTAAGTAAAAACATGGAACAAGGATGCAGTGTCTTAATATAGACATAATGAACCAAAATTTAAAATTAATTTGGAATAAATTCCAATTTAAAAAACCTACAAATAATTATACTAGACTATAACAAATTTTGTCAATGCTAAAACCTACAAAAGCAATATAACTTATCAGTGATTTTTTTTCCCAGAAATTTCTACATTCCATTAAGTTTAAAGATATTTTTCTTTAAAAAGTTTCAAAAAGGGGGGTACCTGTAGCTCAGTGAGTAGGGTGCTGGTCCATATACCAGGGGTGGTGGGTTCGAACCCGGCCCTGGTCAAACTGCAACAAAAACTAGCTGGGCGTCGTGGCAGGCGCGTGTAGTTCCAGCTACTCGGGAGGCTGAGGCAAGAGAATTGCCTAAGCCCATGAACTGGAGGTTGCTGTGTGACACCACGGCACTCTACCAAGGGCGACAGAATAAGACTCTGTCTCTTTAAAAAAAGTCTCAAAAAGATTGAATATATATTTATTTACACTCTTAAGAGATTATGGGGAGAGTATTTTTTTCTAAATTTGTATTTATTTTTTCATTTTTTTCTTTTTTTTTTGAGATAGAGCCTCAAGCTGTCACCCTGGGTAGAGTGCCATGGCGTCACAGCTCACAGCAACCTCCAACTCCTGGACTTAAGCGATTCTTTTGCCACAGCCTCCCAAGAAGCTGGGACTACAGGCACCTGCCACAATGCCCAGCTATTTTTTGGTTGTAGTTGTCATTGTTGTTTGGCAGGCCCCAGCTGGATTTGAACCCGACACCTCTGGAATATGTGGCTGGCACCTTAACCACTTGAGCTACAGGTGCTGAGCCCTAAATTTGTATTTCTAGCTATATAAAATTTTTAAGGTATATTTATTTCTTTACTATTTACCCTCTAGAGATGGTTATCAGGAATTATGAAAGTGGTAACAGGATAATGAGCAGAATTTATACTTATCAAATGGATTAAAATAGTGATAAACAGTAATAAAAACTGTATTATGACACTATTATTATTCAGGTAACTTATAGTAAAGGTATTAAACATTTTGATAAAAGCTATATTCAATTTACAGAAAATAAAATAAAAATAAGATCCTTAACTTCACGTATATTAAGATAAATGCAAAAACTACACCAACATTATTTCTTACTTTTCACACTGCAAAGATGGAAAAGTTTGACAACAGGTTGTTGAATATGGTGGCCATGGAGGTGCCCCACTCTACCCACCTCTTCCCTTCAAGAGAGCTTGCGCCGAGAAGCAGGGTTGACTACCCCATTTTTGGATGTCACATCTTCATACCAAGGCCATGCTTCCCCACGCTGCTCCCAGCCATTGACTGGGCATGGAAGGGATGCTGGAACAAGGCCAGCGTCAACAGGGGTTTCCTTTAAAGGGTACTTTGAGCCTGACTGACAATTTCTCAGAATTGTGCTGTGGTCTGAGGCTCTTCATAATCAATCTCTTTCCTTCCCTCTCCTTTCCTACAGAGGTCTGAACGCCCTCTATGCCCACTCTTCTTCCTTCCCCCTTAGTTTTGCACAAATCTTTCCCTCAATAAGCCTTTTGCTCATCATATCTTATCTCTTGCTTGGAAGAACCATGAGTGCATAAGGAAAGGCACTCTCAGCTACTTCTAGAGGAGTGGAAATTGGTATAACCTTTATGAGAACCATTTATCAATAGTTTGTTTTGAAAAATTGCAGTCCCCTTCTTCACCACAATTCAACAACTTTCAAATTATTCAGGTGAGCCCTTTGCTATTTGCTTTCATGTCACCAAGTAATATGCTTATATAGCTTTATCTTGATTTTTCAGTTTTAAACCTTAGAAGAGGAGAATTTAGCTCTCTTTTCTTCCCTCCTTCACCATTTCCATCCACTATGCCCATCACCCCTTTCTCACTATAGAGCAAATGATAAAACTAAGACAGCAACTTTTAGGAGAATGGAAAGAACTTGCATTATATGACTGCATATGTCATTCAGAGCTGAGCCTTACAGGAAGCTGCGATTTTTCTTTCCTGTACTTTCCATTCTCCTAAAAGTTGCTGTCTTGTTTTATCAGTTGCTTAGTTTACAATGTACTTATAAAAAACACAGTATCCCAAGCTCTCTGCCAATTGTCTAAGTCTCCTTAGGCACTGGCATGAGGGATACCCCATCATTACCATCTTAGAGAAATCTTTTTTCACTTTACCCTCAGACCTCACCAACAGCTAATTAGGTACAGAATTCTAGATTGAAAATCCTTTCTTCAGAAATGAAAATATACCACTGCCTTTCTAGCTTCCAATATTTCTTCTGTTAAGATATCTGGCTCAGTTTGCCGCCCATATCACAGTGGTTACAGCACTAGCCACATACACCGAGGCTGGTGTGTTCGAATCTGACCCAGGCCAGATAAACAACAATGACAACTCCAACAAAAAATAGCCAGCGTTGTGGCGGGCACCTGTAGTCCCAGGTACTTGAGAGGCTGAAGCAAGAGAATTGCTTAAGCCTAAGAGTTTCAGGTTGCTGTGAGCTGTGACACCACAGCACTCTACTCAGGGCGATATAGTGAGACTTTGTCTCAAAAAAAAAAAAAAGAAGTCTGATCCTTTATATCTAACCTCTTTCCTTTTTTCTGAAAATCTGTTTTATTTTCTCTGTTTCCAGGGTTCTGAAACTTTCCAATAAAATGCCATTTTCACCTATAATCCTGGGCATTGGGTGGGTCTTTTCCATCTGAAAAGGTATGGCTTCAATCTTACGTTTTTCTTTGATGACGTCTTGTTTTCCTCTGTTCTCTTTTAGAACTCCTTTTATTCAGAATTGTACCTCCTAAACTAGTCCTCTAATTTCCCTATTTTTCTCTAATATTTTCAAATTCTTTACCTTTTTGTTCGTCTTTCCTGGAGATTTTTCTCAACATTATCTTCTAACCCTTTTATTGCACTTTTAAATTTTGATTTCACATTGTCATTTCATAAGAGCTGCTTGTTTTTTAAATGATTATCTTTATAATATCCTATTATTGATTTATAGATGTTGTATTTTTCCACAACTCTGAGAACTGATATTTTTATTCTCCTTTGGTTTTCCTCTTCTGCATTATTCTTGTTGCATTTATCTGTTTGTTTAATTTTACCTTTTTCTTTTGTGTTAGGGATTTTTTCCAGACATCTGGTGATCTTTTGTTATCTGCCCATGTTTTAAAAAGGGGCTCTCTGAGACTAAATAGAAGTTTTGAGGGCTGGAGGGAGCTGGCAATGAAGGCTATTAAATGCGATGTAGTCTGGCCGAGCCATTTTCCACTGGCAACCCTCTGATATCTGAACCTTTAGTTTTCTTTTATCTTGAGCTGGTCAGGTTATCCAGAGACAGATTGTCCAATGTGCTTCCTAGATGGTTTAAATATGGCTGCCAGTGTGGTGCCTGTGGCTCAGTGAGTAGGGCGCTGGCCCCATATACCAAGGGTGGTGGATTCAAACCCGGCCCCGGCCAAACTGCAACAAAAAATAGAGAGGCTTTGTGGTGGGTGCCTGTAGTCCAACGTACTCAGGAGGCTGAGGCAAGAGAATTGCCTAAGCCCAAGAGTTGGAGGTTGCTGTGAGCTGTGATGTCACAGCACTCTACCGAGGGCGATAAAGTAAGACTCTTGTCTCTAAAAAAAATAATAATAAATAAATAAATATGGCTGCTAATATTTTAAAAACTGAATTAGGTATGAGACTGGTGGGATGGGGGGAGGAGGACAGTATTCAGTTAGTATCTTATATTTAGCACATAATCTCCACCTTCAACTGTGCATAGAACCCCCACACTGAAAACCACACATCTGGCCTTCTCCAGAGAACAAGCTTCAAGTGTTCCACAGGAGTGGTAGAGTATAGAAGGAACGCAGGAACTTAACTATTTATTAAATACTTCTGTCAATCCTCTTTTTTTCTAGGTACTATTCTTATCTTCACCTCCGCAGGCCCAATGTCACTAATTCTTGAGTCTTTGGGTGTATTCTGCTGTATAAACCAAACTGGATCTCAATTTTCTCCCCTGCCAGCCTAAGTTTTAGCTTTCTCAAATTTGAGAAGTCAATTTCTATTCATCCATTTGTTTCTTAGCTTCTAAAATTTTGTTGCTATTGTGTCTTCTCCTTCCTTTTTGTCAATGTGGACTTGGGTCATTTATATTAATATTTTTTTTAAGTACTTTTATTTTTATCATCATTTTAACAGCCGTTTAGAAGAGAATGAAAGTAAACACGGCTGCTAGATTCACTATCTTTACCTGGAAGACCCAAAATACCTTTATGGAAAGTTTTTTTTAATTGTTGCGCAAACAGTACAGAAAGACACTCATCCCCAACCCCCATCCTTGTGTGTCCCTGAAGAGACACATCAGCAGAGAGGAAGGCTAGGAATACACTGGAATCTTTCCTGCTAAGATACTACTAGTATTCTTAAATCACAGAAATTTTAAGGTAGGGAACTCAAGTTCAGTGAAACACCTCAAATTTCAGCTAGCAAATATTCTTGTTAAGTTTCTTGCTAGTTCACTTATTTGGAAAAACTTCCAAGTTCCACTTTGATTCAAAATTCTATTTTTAAGAAATCACTTCAGTTTACAGTCACAATTTTTAAAAAGAGGAGTCTAAGTTTAGTCCAGTGTTTAAAGACTTAGAGTTTAAGATGTTGTTCTATGCAATTCATGAAATGTCTGCTCAAGTAAATCACCCTCTGCCTTCTCACCCAGAGTGAATCACTGCCACCCTTCAAGAGAAGGCTAAACTGTGGTGTCTTAAGTCATCCCCTGTCACTCCAAAAAGCACTGCCAAAGAGTCATGTTAGCCTTCCCTTTACTTTTACAGCAAATATACATATGATTCATTCATAGGTGCCATGCATTGCTTTATGGCAGCTCTACCACTATCAGAATTTCTAAGAACTGGCATTCGGTCTCCCTACCCATGGTAACATTCTTGCAACCAGAGACCTTAGACCTTACTTTTTTCTCTGTTAGCGCCATAACTGACACACAAAGAACACTCAATAAATACTTGCCCAGTTACTTGACAAATATTTATTAAGCATCTATCACACACCAAGCACTGTGCTGGGTATAGCTTTTAGAGCTGTGAAGAAAAGCACTCATGTTCTTTATACTTTAATGGGACTTAAAATTTAATATTAATAAAACCACCTAAAGTCTAGATAGATAATAAAGGACAAAAAATGAACATCAGTAAATAATATATAAGAATTGTAAAACACATTTATAAATACATTTTTAGTTACTGAGCATGACTACATCTGAGGAGTAACTATTTTACTAACCTCCATCTTTTTTTTTAGCAATAATTCTATTTTTCAGCCATTCTTTGGTTTCTTCTTTGACATCCTGAGCAAGTTCTATGACCACCAAAGGTGTAAAAGAAGTCTCATAAGTATCCAAAGCTGATAAGGTCACTTTCATCTTCAACAAATCTGCTGAATATTAAAAGAAAAAGAAAAAGTGGATTAAGGCAAAGAGAATTATACTACAGACTGTTTGCACTTTCTCTCAATCACACCTAAGTCTGGCTTCCAAGATAAAGGTAAATTTCTCATAATCCGGGTGAGTTACACGGTGGGCGCAACCAAGGGTTCAAAGCACACATGTGAGCCAAGCTTTAGAGAGAACACCATCCTTATGTCCAAGCAGCTCAGAATATAGCAGAAGAGACGTTCAGGTAAATGAAGGATAACAGTGTAAAGAACATGCTCACACAAGAGAAACAAGGAAGTGTTTACAAAGAATGTGACATCTTAAAAGGATTTAGAAGAATGAATAGAAGTTTGTCAGATAGAACTGTGGTCCCCAACCCCTGGGCCATGGACTATTAGGAACCAGAGCAGGCGGCCAGCAGCAGTGGGAGCCAGCAAAGCTTCATCTGTATTAACAGCTGCCCGCCATTGCTCGTATCACTGCCTGAGCTCTGCTTCTGGTCAGATCAGCATCAGCATTAGTCTCAGAGGAGCATAAACCCTACTGTAAAATGTGCATGCAAGGGATCTAAGCTGCATGCTCCTATTGAGAATCTAATGCCTGATGACAAGAGATGGAGCTAAGGCACAGATACCAGCGCTAAGGAGCAGCTGCAAATACACATTATCATCAGTAGATTTGACTGCATAGAGACCATTACAAATTGCTGGCAGACTCTCATCAAAACCGTATCAGTGAGTAGCAAGTGACAATTAAGCTGCATCTGCATTATTGTGAGTTGTATAATTATTTCATTATAAATCACACGGCAATAATAATAGAAATAAGGCACACAATAAATGTAAAGCACTTGAGTCATCCCAAAACCATCCCCCTCCCTGGTCTGTGGAAAAACTGTCTTCCACAAAACTGGTCCTTGCTGCCAAAATGGTTGGGGACCCCTGAGATAGACAATGAATGGTATTCTAAGTAGAGGAAATGTATTTCCCTACAAAAGGACGATGAAAAGGTACACAACAGGCTCAAAGAAATACAAGTGGTTAGGTATGGTTGGAACATTCACTCTAGGGGAGGAGAAGGGACGGTGGAAATGAGCTGGTATCTAACTAAGACTCCTGATTACAGAGGAAACCAGTTTTGTCTAATATACAATAGGAATCACCGATTCGTCACGAGCAGGGAATTACGTAGTCAGTATGGACCTATAATATGGAACTATTACAGATCAAAAGGGTCAGCCTCGCATGTGGGAGACCAGTTAGGAAGCCACGAGAGAAATCAAGAAAGAGCTGATACTGCTGAGCGGTGGCAATGAAGAGGAAAGGATAGAACACAGAACCTGACAACCGAATTGAATGCGAAGACTTCAAAAAATAGAAAAATGTTAATGGGTAATGAGAGGGTCAGACTGTAATTATACGGAACTCTCTGTGGCACCCATCTTAGCTGGCCAGAACCACTGCTAGACACGTCCTCCAAAATTACATGTTCTAAAAGTGACACAATAACTAAGAACACAAGCCAAGACTTCCACTTCCAGGACAGCAGATTAAGCGGTTCAGGCAATTCTTCTGCTAAAGATGCACACAGAGAGGTTGAACATCCCTCATCCAGTTTGGCGTTTCGCTCGGTGCTGCGGCCGGGTGTTTTGGAGCCGAAGCTGCGACACTTGAATTAGTTTTAGTAGAAGAAAAATGGAGGAGCCATAACACATTAAGGATGAATTCAGGAAGGCCTGAGACCATGGAAAACTTGCCTGCTCTCTACACTATTTTCCAAGGACAGGTTGCTATGGTGACGGACTATGGAGCCTTTATCAAAATCCCAGGTTGTCGGAAGCAAGGTTTGGTCCATCGAACTCATATGTCATCCTGTCGGGTGGATAAGCCCTCTGAGATAGTAGATGTTGGAGACAAAGTATGGGTGAAGCTTATTGGCCGAGAGATGAAAAATGATAGAATAAAAGTATCCTTGTCCATGAAAGTTGTCAACCAAGGCACTGGGAAAGACCT
>CAUYRH010082666.1:0-31753 GCA_963574655.1 Perodicticus potto | reverse complement strand
ATGTCCGTCTTTATCCTTCTTTACTTTGGTTGGTTTAAAGCCTATTGTATCTGCAAATAAGATTGCAACACCTGCTTTTTTCTGTTTTCCATTTGCCTGGAATATAGATGACCATCCCTTCACCTTGAGTCTAAATTTATCCTTTAAGGTAAGATGAGTTTCTTGTATGTAGCAGATATGTGGCCTGAGTTTTTGTATCCAGTCAGCCAACCTATGCCTCTTTAGTGGATAATTTAAACCATTCACATTAATGGAAACCAGTGATAAATCTCTAGAAATTCCAGTGGATATTTTTAATCCTTTCATCACTGTGGAAGTTGAAATTTGATAAAACGTTTCTGGGTGTGCTTACTTTTGTGGTGGAGGATTACGCTGGTCATTATGGAGGATAGGTCTGAGAATATCCTGGACAGCTGGTTTAGTTATAGCAAATTTCTTCAACATGTAGATGTTATTAAAGTATTTAATTTCTCCATCATAAATGAAACTCAGTTTAGCTGGGTACAGGATCCTGGGTTGAAAGTTCTTTTGTTTTAGGAGATTAAACGTCATTGAGCATTTCTTCTAGCTTGAAAGGTTTGATCAGAGAGATATGCAGTTATTCTAATATTCTTCCCCTTGTACATAATGGACTCTTACGTCTGGCTGCTTTCAGAATTTTCTCCTTCATATTAACTTTAGTGAACTTAATTATGAAGTGCCTGGAGGATGACTTATTCAGGTTGAGTCATGTTGGGGTTGTGAAACTGTCTGCTATCTGAATTTCAGAATCTCTTGGCATGTCTGGAAAGTTCTCTTTCATAATCTCATAAAGAAGAGACTCTGTGCCTTGTGACGCCACTTCATTTTCAGGTATCCCTATAAGGCGAATATTGGTTTTCTTCAAGTTGTCCCAGAGCTGTCTGAGAGAATGATCTGTTTTTGCCTTCCATTTATCTTCCTCTTTGGAAGATTGGGAGCGTTTGAAAGCTTTGTCTTCCATGTCAGAAATCCTTTCTTCTGCTTGCTCCATTCTGTTACTGAGGGATTCTACTGTATTTCTCAGATCTTTGAGGGCTGCAATTTCTTGTCTCAGTGTGTCAAAATCTTTGGTCATTTTGTCTTTGAATTCGTTCAATTCTTGAGACATCTTTTGGGTCATCTTTTGGTTTACTGCTTGAAATTCTAATTCCTTCTTTTCTCCATTCTGCTGATGTTCTTTTCTATCCAGACTCTGAATTCAATTTCTGACATCTCAGCCATTTGCTTATACAAGGGATCTTGTGCTGTATGTACCTTGTCTTCCTTGGGGGTGTTGATCTACTCTGATTATTCATATTGCCAGTGTTTTTCTGTTGATTCTACCTCATGATTGTTTTTCACTGTTGCCTATGACTGTCCTCAGAGTTGGGGAGGTGTCTCTCCCAGATCAGACCCCGGCAGGATCACTCTGTTGTTGCTGGATCTTTGCAGGGAATGACCCTGTGTAGCTCCTCTGGGACTGCCCCACCCAGGGAGCTCTGGCTGTGGGAGCAGCTCGGGAGTGTGGCACACCCAGATCAAGCAGCAGGGCGTGGGATGGGGCACCTGGTGGCCTTTGCAAAGGGAGCCCGTGTCTCCAGCAGTCTCTGGCTGGGAGGAGGGCTCTAGAGGGAGGGCATGGGTTGTGCAGCCTCCTGAGTCCCTGACCAGATGGCCGGCGCCAGTTGGAGGCAAAGAGGGTAGGGGAGGAGGTGGGTTGTGTGGCTCCTGGAATTCCTGGCCTGGGCAAGCAGGTGGAGGCCTGGCAGTTTTCTGGTGGAGTCCTTGCCTGGTGTGGGTGGCAGGCAGAGGCCCAGCATAGGGTTCCCAGCAGTGTCCCTGGCCACAGCAGGCCAGGCAGGCAGCCAAGGGCTGGCAGAGTCCCTGGCTGCTGTAAGTGGAGGGCCGAGTTCTGGAGGGCACAGATCAGAGCCGCACGTGTATCCCGGCAGGCGGAAGGCTGAGGCCCAGTGGGGCACAGATGGGCGCTGCAAGGGTGTCCTGGCAGACTTCCTGGCCACTGCTGGTGGTGGGCCAAGGCCCAGTGGGGTGCCAAAGGGGTGCACGTGGGTCCTGGTTAAGTAGAGTTCCTGGCTGCTGTGGGCAGCATGCCTAGGGCACGGATTTGAGCTGGGCAGGGCTTCCGGCAGCCTGCGAGCTGAGGCCAGGCAGGGCACACATCAGCATCACATGGGAGACCTGGCAGACTTCCTGGCCACTGCTGGTGGTGAGCCAAGGCTCGGTGGAGTTCCTGGCTGCTGTAGGCAGTGGGCTGAGGCCTGGTGGGGCACGGATCGGAGCCGGGGTCCCTGCTGCATCCTTGGTCTGGGAGCTGGTGGGGGCTTGGTGGAGCCCCAGAGTCTCTTACCTGGCTGGCCACCTGGTCTGGCAGATAGGGAGGGTGGGCGCTGCTCAAGTCCTCCTCCCTGACTTTCAGCAAAGGTCAGGCTTCTGGTGCATCAGGTAAGAGGGGAAGGGTCTCCTGGAAGTTCACAATGGCGGAAAACTTTAGTTCAGTTTTTCTGCCTGAAGCTTAGTTTCTGGAAGTCACAGCTTGCCTCAGAGGTGACCTGCAGTTATCACTTCTCTCTCTCAACTGGGCTCCCAGTCTTCACCTCAATTGGGCAGTTTCTGGAGGTTATCTTTCCTTTTGGACAGGAGCCTCTGTCAGAAGCTGCTTCCAGTCGGCCATCTTGCCCCTCCCTCATCGTCTTTCCCTGTCTTGATGTGGGAGTTTGAGAATCAAGTGGTATAATGTCTGAAGCATTTGTCAACTGTAAACTGATATAGGATGTACATCATTATGACACATGTGTGGCATGGCATTTTTTATTATTTTATTTTATTTTTTGAGACAGAGTCTCACTCTGTTTCCCAGGGTTGAGTGCCATGGAATTATCACAGCAACCTCAAATGCTTGGGTTCAAATGATCCTTTTGTCTCAACCACCTGGGTAGCTGGGACTTTAGGTGCCTGTCATAACTCTTGGATAATTTTTCTATTTTTAGCAGAGACAGGGTCTTGGTCTCTCTCAGGCTGGTCTCAAATCCCTGAGCTCAAGCATCCCCCTACCTTGGCCTCCCAGAGTGCTAGGATTACAGGCATGAGTCACCACACCTGGCCCATCATGGAATTATTAGAAATGCAGACCTAGCATTTTAGGTCATCCTTAATACCTAACATCAAAGCATGCTGTATTTATTGGGGAGCATTTTGAAAGCTTACTGTGAATTACCTGTGGGTATAAGCAGAACAAAACTGAATTTCTTTTAAGGAGATTCTATAAAGTCTTTTTGAAATTTGGGCTGCCCTTTGCATATACTTAGTTTGAATTTATGTTGTGTGTGATTGATACAAAATAAGAGAAACAAATTTTTATGTAAAACAGTTGGCCTGGGTACTAGAGAGGGAAGTGAGAGAGGAAAGGAGGAGGATGGTTAAAAAATACAATAAGGAAGAACATGGGTATGTGAGGCAAATTATATACCTATGAGCAATGGCAGAGAGATCCTGGACCAGGCTGAGGAAGTCAGATTCTGGGCTTATTCTGCTTTAAGCTACAGTTGGCCACATCACTCAGCTTCACCAGGACTCTGGGTTTTGTTGTTGTTGTTGTTGTGTAGATTTGTTTTTATTTTATATAAAATAACAAATAATAAAAGTTCATGATTCTAAACTTAAAGGAGGTTAAAATGACTCCCTTTAAGTCATCTTGAATTAAAGGTGTTGGATGATTTGAAGGCTATAACAAAGAAGGTTGTATGGTCTAATATGGAGCCTAGACTATTGGGATCAGAGACTGAATTTCAGTCCAAATTTGTTTAGTTAGATGGGTAAGTTTTCATTAGTCATAAACATTCTGAGCAGTCCTTCATTCAGAGAGGATGTAATTATAACTTACAGAGTGTGTCCCAGAAGAGCCATGTGATAATGTCTTTGAGACAGCCTGAGCTGCTCAGGTGAAAGGTAGCCCATGTAGATCTGTGCTTAGACAAGCCTGTTAGGAAATTGCTGGGTTTGGAAAGATGCTGCTTCAGAAATGCTATTTGAAAGAGGCAGGATAGAGGAAAGGGAATTTGGTATCAAATAAACTCTGAAAGAGAGAAAAAAATCTAATGGGAAAGGAAGAAAAGGGATAAAGAAGGCACAGTGTGAAAAATAATATGAATTATCTCAGTGTTTAATAAACAAATGAACGCAAATATGTTACAGTACAATCCACATGTGACATTGTTGTCACTCTTCTATAAGGATGTTTAAAAGTTTTAAATGGTAGAAATTTATGAAGTAGTTAGCATTTTAATTGCTAAATGAATTTTGCTTCCAGACATCTTTCCTTGTATGAGATTGGTCATTTTATTGTGTAGAAACCATTTTATACCCCCAAAGCTAAGTGGCTGCAGCAAAGATAGTTGGAGCTAAGAGGTATTTGTAGTGTTTTCCTGTCTGTAATGGTGAGTTATGAGCATCACTTTTCACTCACTAACTCAAGACTAAATTCCAGAAGTTCCAGGAGTTCCTCCTTTCCATTGTATAAGGAACAATTAAAAAAAAAAGATTTTAAGTGGCAAAAAGCATAACTTGTAAAAACCAAACTGGTCACAATGAAATAAAACTGGAAATAATGCTAAATTAGCCAAAGTTCCAGTTTCCAAGGATGATAAACTGTATCACAACAAAACCAACTCTCCCAAATAAAATTCAACAAAAGAAAAAATCAAAATTGCAATTATGTACTGTTCAGAAATTAATAATAAGGAAAGTATGACATACAAAAACTTATGGAACAAGGCCAGGGAAAACAGAGAAAAGTCTGTAGTATTTATTAAATTTATTACTAAAGAAAATAATTAACTAGAAAGTGGTCATTGACTTTCTACTGATCAAAGAGTGCGAATGATTTGTTACAAGAAAATTATATTAAAAAAATACATGGTTGGTTGCCAAAATTGAGAAACTATTAGATAGTCAAGCCAAATTGTATTTCCTCATTTCTGGATACTTTGCTCCTGCCAACAAACCCTCTGCCTCTCTTAGGAATGGCTGGATGTTCACCCATAGACTTGGATCAATGGGACCAAGTACAGACAATAGCTCTGTTTTCCATCTTCTTAGAGGGTCATTGTCCAATGTGACCCTCTGATGCTATTGAGGGAGGCACATAGAGAAGGGTTGAAAAGTGTCATTGTCAGACTGTTGGAATGACACTTTGCTGTCATATCTGAAATTGCCACACAAGTCTCTGCTGTAGAATGTTCCTAAATTATTATATTTGTAAAATTTTATAAAGTTATGTTATTTATAAAAATAATTTCTCTCTTTGCACCTGTTACAGGCTGATCCTCTTATATTTTCTCCAATTGAGACTTGCAAGTACATAGAGAGCTACCTTCTTCATCCTGAATCTTGGAGTATGTAAAAACCCTTTCCAGTGTTTACCAACCCTTTTTCCTTTTCTGCTTATCTTAGTCTGTTCTTGCTGCCATAACAAAGGAACTGAGGTTAAGCAATTAATAAAAATAGATATTTATTTCTCACAAGTCTGGAGTCTAGAAGTCTAAGATCAAGACATCAGTATGTTGAATGTCTGGTGTGCTGAGGGCCCACCCTGGGGGGAGGGTCCTTTAAAACCTGTGGAACTGTCAGTGATCGACTGAAGAAAAGTGAAGTTAAAAGCAGCAAGAGATAAAAAGACATGAAACACAGAATTGAGTTTTCAAAGATGGGGATGTAGGGGACCACTGCTAGCTTGTGGGGTTTCAGCAAATGTCCCTGAGTGTTTGTTCCACCCAGCTTTTATTGAGGGCTATTTTTTCATTTAGCCCAGAGGGTAAGCTGAGGAAGAGAACAAAAACATCAGTATGTTCTTTGAGTAAGTATGTTAGTTATTATTCTGTCTGTAGTCATTAACTTTAAGATTCTGAGCAGCCTTGAGGAATACGAAACCTGAGCCGTGCGAGGGCATCCTGCTGTCTGTAGTCACATACACAGATTCCTTGGGGGAGATTAATCTCTTCTAGTTCTTTGTGGAGCAGATGTAATGGCATCAGGGTCCTCTGAAGAATCTGTGGAAGAGAAGAATTTTCCTCTGATCTTCACCTCCAGGCGTCTCCCTCCATGATTAGGGCACAAACCCTCCTGCCCATATTTTAGGGTTTGAGCTGTTACCCTGATCTGTGTCCTGGCCATAATATAAATCCCCACAATGGGTATTTGCTTTGACTATTGACTGGGCAGATGATGGCCTGTGTTCCTTCCCAGGCCTTGCACTAGCTTCCTTTATGGCCATTATTCCTCAGAGTGTTTGTAGACACAGCAGGGGTGTTTGCAAGCTGTTTCCCTTATAGGCCAGGCTTATAGTAAAAGCAGGAACTGCTGAGATAAGGAATTTAGCTGCTGCTTTAAAAGTAAGCTAGCTGAACTGTTTATTTTTTCTGCCTTGCTCAGCTTATTTCTGTTTTTCTCTTTTTCTGTGGGCGTTTTCCCCTGCCCAGAATGGGATCTTTGGTCCCCATTCTCCCTGCACTGGTGGAGGTCCTGTCTCTGTTTCTGGGATGGCACCTTGCTATTGTGCCCTTGAAGGCAGAGGGCCAAGAGGGCCTAGCTAGTTCCCTGCAGCCCTTTCATAAGATCTTTAATTCTATTCATAAAGCCTCTGTCCTCATGACTTAATCATCTCCTAAAGGGCCTACCATTTAAATGCTATCATATTAGGGTTTAGGTTCTAACATATGAATTTTGGGGGGCATATTCAGACCACAGCACTGAGCTCCTTGTGTTTCTGATGCTGCCTGCCTCAGCTTCTCAGGATCCTGAGGTCTTCATGTTGCTTCTCTGCCTACTTTTAAAGTCTAATATCTAAAAAGGATTATAAGAATCTAAAATATAATTTCTCATATAATTATGGAGGGCCATCACCTTTCCTTTTCTGTTATCACAGAATTTGATGAGAGATTTTTATGCATCAGTGGATGGAAGATTAATAGGTCCCTTAACGTCTTCCATGAAGACAGTCCCCTGGTCTATAGTGGATTTCTTGACTAGGCCAATACTGCTGGGGAGAATGTATACCTCTGAGGCCCTGATATTGGTTCCAATATAGTATTAATCCATTGTCTCATTTGGTACCTGTCTTCTTCTGGAATTTGATCTTTTTACCCTATACAAGGAAGTTATACTAGATTGGACTCATACCTTTGTGACATTCTGTCATCTGCAATGATGAAGCTCTAGCTTGTCTCATGTCTTGAATAAGAAGTCCTGGCATTTCTAAGTAACTTCTTCCTCTCATATATGTGATTCTATTTGATAATTAATGTACATATATGAACATTTATAGAAGGGATATCAGTAAAATCAAGCTTACTCTGACCTGTATATCTAGGGAATGAGTGTAGGTTATATGAGTCCTACCTGTCTATCAATGACTAGAATTGCTTTAATGAGGAGAAAAACTTTCACTTTATAGAAAGATAAGAAAATAGCTGAAGAATGGAGAGAGGCTTTCATTTCTGCACATGGAGCAACTCATTTCTGCTTAGGAGCCTCATTCAGGGGAAATACAAGCTGATCAGTTTTCTGGAACACTAGTGTATAAGAGACTGGGCACTAAACATCGCCAGAATAAAAGTGCTACATGTAAATTCCTCCACTGAATTTATATTGAAAATTCACACTCACATTGAAATGGTTTCCAGTGGAAAATTAATTGTATTCTTCAAGTGGGGGAAGGATTAATAGCGCCATTGATTGTTTGCCACATGTACGCACATCTGTCCTTGCCATTCAGGTCAGCTGCACTTCTGAATCCCAATAATGTAGGCCATACTTTCTTTAAATTGGGAATGAGTGATTTATTTTGTTATCTAAATTCCACACCCTTAAAAAGCCTAGAGGGACCTTCATTATATCAGTTAAATGTTACTGTAAGAGGTTAAACCTAGCCTTGCGTGTTTTCTTCTGATCACATTTCTGGTTTACCATTTCAGCTATCTAATGAATGACTGTTAAGGTCGGTCCCTGAGTCAGGGGCTTTAAGAATTCCTAAGGGAAATGAAGTGCTCATTTTCAAGTAAAAATGTTATTTTTTGTTGTAGCAGGTCTAGGCATAATGAAGTGGTAGGGCAGGGAAGAGGATATATTTTGTAGTATGTGGGCGACCCTACCTTGCTCTTGAGTCTGTACTCAAAGGGGTAATAAAAATAACACATAATATAAAGGATGACAGTACAGATGTTCTGGGTGAGGAGGCCAATTTTTTTTTTTTTTATTAAGAAAGAATAACCAAATAGTATAGGCCTTATCTAGCAAGTGACATTGACTCATTTCTACAAACTGGTTGGAATTTTGAGCAGTGAAGATGAACAGGGAAACCATAATGAGTAGAGGAAATGAAAAATGAGGTAGAAAGATGGGAGAATGTTTGGGAATGTGGAGCAGCCAACTTTGCCTAACGCACGAGAGTCAAAGTAAGAGGATGGCTGGAGATAAGACTACAATCACTGGTTCTGGCCATAATATGCCAGGCCTTGAATCTGAGGAGCTGGAAATTAATTTGGTAGAATGAGAGTCATTAAAAGCTTTCATGCAGAGAAGCGATAGGATTAGAATTCCACATTGGGATTAATTCTGAAAGAGTACATAGACTATATTGATGGAGTGGGGAAATAAGAAAGAAATTAGCTAAAATGTTGTTTCCATTTTTCATTTGCTGTCAGAAGTAATGGATGAGGCATGAGGAGTACACTTGCAAAGGAGACTATGGATTTTCAGGCCGTTACCAAAAGGAGAATGTTTCAGAGTTTTCAGTTGACAAAGTGGGGAATAAAAAAATAGTTCCAAGCAATTTAAACCTGGGCGACTGGGGGTTGAAGGTCAGAATGTCATTTGAGGAGTACCCCTTTGTGCTTGGGAACTTCCTTCTCCATCCTGTTTTGCTCATTAATTAGAAAGGCTTTTCTATCTTTTGCATTCTCCTACACTTTTGTTTATAATTCCACTGGTACATTTATAACATTTTTCATCCTTCAGATTGTATTTTATTTAGTGGTAATCTAGGTTGTAAATCTCCATGCAGCATCCTTCAGACTTGTGACAAATTACCTTACATGGGGCAGGTCTGCTAGCAACACTTACTTTTCTCAGGAGAAGATTGTATTAAGGTGGTGGAAAAGTTTAGAAGCAAGTTCAGTTCAATACCATATTTGCTAAGTACTGATTATTGTGTTAGTTGCTGGTTTAGAGACAAAATAAACATGGCCACTATCTCAACAAGCAGTGGGAGCCTAGACAAAAAATAATTGCACTATACTGTGAGGGTGCTGTAAAAGGAATGTGCATAGGGAGCTGTGGGAACAGAGAAGGCAGACACTATTCCACGAGGAGAGGAGGAGGCACAGATAAGGGAGGAGTGTCAGAAGGACTATTTAAGAGAAGCTTTTCTAGTGGAGAAAGAGTAAACAATGATATTGTTATCCTTTAGAAGAGCCAGAGTAAAGGAGAAAACTCAAAAAGAGTGTATGCCTGTAAGAGAGATACAGAAAGAGAGAGTGAGTACATAAGAGAGAGATATTATTCTTATTTTTGTGGGGCTTAGGCCTAGGGGAAGCGGGTGTGTGTCTGAGGGGAAGGTCACAAGGTGTCATGATATTCTGTAACTGACTACCACAAATGTTATTTCCCTGAATACACTTCTAAGTGCCTTCTACTTTCAATCAGATACATAAATGAACATCATCTTTTTTTTGTCCAAACTGAGGGATGTAATTGTGGGTTTGTGGGAACTTACCTAAGGATGGGAGATGCATTGGCCACTGAATTTTTTTTACAAACAGATTCTTAGAGATTTATGACTTTTTCTGGAAAAGGAGCCGACTAGAGAATGATAAGAGGAGGGATATGTGATCACCCTCTCAACCTTTAGAATAAATGAAGTAATTATGAACTTTGGAAATAATCAATGTATCATTCTATAGACACACAGTCAAAAGGAAAAAAGCAATTCCTCTTTCAGGATGGTGTCTTAGAAGCAAATTGAAATATTTCAGCAAAACAAAACATAGAAATACAAGAGATGTGCTTTGATTAACCTTTATACTTTGAAGAAGTATAGATATTTTGAACAACATTTTACTTAAGGATTAAAGTGAGGATTCTGTGTTAAGAAGAAAAAGAACTCCTGTCTAATTTCTGGGAAAGAAGAGAGGAAGACATGTTGAGAAAAGATTTTGAATCATATAATGTTTGTTGATATGTAACTATTTACTGAAAAGACTCAATCCTAGAATAGATTTACCCATTTGCAATTTAGCACTAAGAACCTACCTAGTATAGAAAAATGGCCTGATTTTGGGATTAAGGAATATTTAAACTATCACTTATCCTAAAGTCTGTAATATATTATTTCAAAAATATATTTCTATTGAATTTGTAGTAGGATGAAATTGGTATTAATTTATTAAACCGTTCATTGAATTTTATAAATTGTTAATTTAAAAATTCATCTTAACAGAACACAATTTTAAAAATTCTTTAACAATCCTATTTTCAAATATACAAATTTAGTGGTTCTTTTCATTAAAAAGATTTAAACTTCATTCACTAGAGCTTATGTCTTACAATCTCTGTGGAGTTTTTCCTGACTCATCAATTTTTAATTATTTTTCCCCTTTGAATATATTTTCTTCTTTTATTTTTACATATAACATTAATAAAGAAAAATGCATTAAATGTCTATGTTCAATTTAACAAATTATTATAGCACTAACACTGGAATAACCACCCTCCACATTAAGAAATAATACATTACATTGCTACTGTTGTGATAATCACTCATTTGCCTTGCATTATACTTTCACTATTTATGTTTGCACATAAACAATGTGGCTTACTTTTCCCTATTTAGGGATGTTATACAATAAAATCATACTGAAAATATTCTTTTTGTCCTCCATCTTTTTGTTTTGTGTTTTTTTATTTATTTATTTTTTATTTTTTTTATTATTAAATCATAGCTGTGTACATTAGTGCAATCGTGGGGTACAATGTGCTGGCTTCATATACAATCTGAAACATTTTCATCAAACTGTTTAACATAGCCTTCATGGCACTTTCCTAATTATTGTATGAAGACATTTGTATTCTGCATTTAGTAAGTTTCACCTGTACCCTTCTAAGATGTACTGTAGATGTGATCCCACCAATTGTCCTCCCTCCACCCATCCTCCCCCTATATTATGTTTTTGAGAGCCATTCATATTATTGCCTGCAGCTGTAGTTTATTTTCCTTACTAAATGTTAATAGATTGTCTGATTCCATTACAACTTGAGCATTTCTTTACTGAGAATGATTTCAGTTGTCTACATTTTGGGGTATTATGAAAAATGATGCCATGAACATCCTTGTTTATGTGATTTAATGCACATGTGCATGAGTTTTTTTAAGAACAAAGATTCTCAAAATGTGACCTTTGCATTCACAGCATTACTATAACGTGGGACCTTAGAAATGCAGATTCTCGGATCCCATCTCAGATACACTTAATAAGAAACTATGGGGTGGGGTCCAGCACTCTGTGTTTTAACTAGTCTTCCAGATGCTTCTTATGCCTATTAAAGATTGAGAACCTTCTATGGCATATACTCTGAACTGGAATTAGGTCTTAGGTTATGTACATCTTCACCTTTGCTAGTTCAAGTTATATCAACTTAAAATATGACCAGAAGTATATTTTGTTAGGTCCATGACTTGCTCACATGAAAATGTGAAATCCTGTGATAAAATGCAAAGTTTTTGAATTTCAAACATGCTTGATAAAATTTAAATGCATTATTATTTATTCATGGGCCCTGATGCATTATTATTTTTCTTGATTGTGAATAAGCAGATATTAGACAATTATGGCTTTATTTTTTTTTACTTTGGACAAGGATTAATTTCTTTAATCAGTTTTACCTACCATTTTATTTTAAATGAATTACTCCATTTGCAAATAGGTAATGTATGCAAAGGATGCTCATTTCAAAAGTTGCAAAAATGCATACGTATATAATGAAAGTAAGTCTCCCTCCAATTCTACATTTCAGTTCTGTATTTCCCCTCCTAAGTCAACCACAGAGACAGTTCCCAGGATTTAGATGCATATTCTCTAGACGCATATTCTATGTGCCCTTGAGGATTAGTGCTTCTTCCTCTTCTTGCCTTCTGTGGCTCCGTGGCTTATTTTTATAATAGAATTTATTACACTGAATAGGAATTTTTTACATTTCTGTTTCCTACTCTAAACTGTAAAATTTTTGGAAGTAAAGATTAAGTTTTATTATATCCATATTTGTAAGACAGACAGTGTTTGGTATAATAAAGGTAATTAATAAAAAATGCAATAGCTAAATGAGTTACACCCATAATTTTTCCGTTTCCAGATGCTCCCAAGTTGTAACGTTTGGCATTCTCACCTGCTTTTTCTTTCCCAGCATGTTTCCTTTGGATAAAGTTTGGGCAATGGCATCTCATGATGAATGTGGCTCTGTGCAGGTAGATAAATAGCTAATGAGCATTGTTGGCCTTTAGAACCCAAGTGTGGGAAGATGGGTATCTTCTCCTTCTCTGCTCTCCTCTGAGAAGCCACAAAGGACAGTGCTGCTTTCTTGCTTTGAAAGGCTTCTAAATACTCCAGTTTGCAGAATACATCCATTATCATTGATTACATAGCAACAGGACACTCATGTGATTAGAGGAAATGATTACTTAGGATTTTTTTGCTAGAACAGCCAATGTTTACTAAATTGGAGTTTTAACCTTTTTACCTAAATGTGGTTTCTTTTCTTGAAAACTTACTGAGTTGCATGTTTCTGAGCATTCTAGGGTTCTATCTTACCACCATTGAAAATCTGCTCTTTGAATCTAACAAGGCAGCTTTTTAAGGCTTTCATTGACTTTAGGGAAAGGATGTTAGTTCTGTCATCTCTGACTGTATTTGTGTGTTGAGAAATTTGTCTTTTAAAGTCTATATTTATCCAAATAACAGCTAAGAATTCTAATTGGTAGATTATTTGATTTTTTTTTGTCTCCAGTGTGAAATAACAGCCAACTTTTTCTTTTTCTTCTTCTTACTATGTGAGGGTATTTTTCTAGAGCTGCAAAGTCTAAAAAAAAGTTACTTGCAACTTGTGTTGCATTGATACAGCCAATACACAGGTTGGGTTGATTGTATTATGAATGTGTGGAAGAGAGGGTTTTTCCTGGAATCGTCCTATTTCTTGAGTACTACATCAAGGATAATGGGAAAGAAAACCTTTCCTTTGAAAATGAACTATCTGATAAAATACTGTTCTTCAAGCTAAGTCCTACTGAGAAGTATTATGACCTTTTTTTCACTTCAGATTTTTTTATCTGTTAAGAAACAGATTTACTTGGCTTGGTAGATAGGACAATTGTTACCAAGAGTCAGGAAAAATAAGTCCTATTTTTGGCTCTTATGGAACTGAGCTATGTTATTACAAAGAATTAGGTAGGACTATATATACTCTCTAAGGTATATTGCTACTGACTCAAGAAGGGTACAAAGTATTATTTTTGAAATTATCTCATTTATATACTAAAAAAGGGTATTTCTATACCTTGATGTTAGGTGTCTAATTTTCTTAAGGAGCAGACCAAACCGATTACTTCTGGTATTGGGAGTAATATTTGGGACAGAGTTGTGGAGTTAAGTACATAGGAAGATTTTTTTTCTGTCACTTAAAAATATTTTGCCATGAGCTAGTAATAAAAAAATTAGATAAGGGTACACAAACTCCAGCTACATGACACCTTTTATTAGGCACTGATGGCTTGAATTACAGTTTCCTTCTCTGAAATAATCAACGATAATTACTTTGGTAATTATTGCTCTGAATCATCCTATTTCTTGTGTGCTATATTATGAATAAAAACGTTTTTCTGATAAGGGGCATCATGTGGCATGCTAGATACAGATAAACTATTGTTCTTTAAGTTAAGTCCAGTCTAAATTGTTTTCAAGACATGTTCTGACTTCAGTTTTATTAAATAGCCTCTTGCTCATGAGACTGTTATGAAGATCAAATGGTGAAATTATTTTAGTAAACATTCTGAAAAGACATTTTGCTTCAGTATTGTAAGGAGTCCAAAGGGACCTGCTTCTTTAAAGAGTCTAGTCTGGTTAGGAAACAAGAGATACTCAAACATGTGGACTTTAAAAGTACTCTTTTTGATTTCACCTCCTTTAGTAGTGCCAACCACATATGTATATTATTACATGGCCTTAAATTCTAAGCACCATTTTTCCTGTTATATTCAATGGAGATAACAATGGCTTCCTGCCTCCCTGTGCTGCTGCTTCCAAGAAGAAAATGACCAAAAAATAGGAAAAGTAAGGGGAGGGAGAGGGAGGGTGGGGGGAGTGAGGATAGAGGGCAGGATCACACCTGTGGTACATATTTGAAGGGTTAGGAGAAAACTTCTAAATACGGATCAAAATCGTTCTCACAAAGTAATGAGAAAGTCTCTTGAATGTTACCGCAATCAGGTTGATGAAAATATCTCTGATTGTATCTGAAGCCCGTACACTGTACCCCATGACTGAATTATTGTACACAGATATGATTCAATAAAAAAATAAATAAATAAATATATGTGGTTGGGAAAGGAAGGAGTATTTTAATAGTCTTTTAAGAAAAGTGTGGATGATCTACTTTGCTCCTACACCAAAGACGTGGTAGTTTCTTAAGGATTAGCTGAAATGTGAAATGTGAAATCCTATCAATTAACATTTTATACTTTGCTACAATAAAATCCATTGGCCTATACTGCTCTTTGAATGCATCTTTTATATATGCATGATTCTGGAGCAATCTGCCTTGGTTACCTGAAAAATACTATTTGACTGAAGTATGCAGATCTTCTAAATGATATACTTCATGATACTTCAATATCAAAAAATCGTATTTTTAACATCCTTAGTTTCTCAGTACAGCTGTCCCTTGTTATACAAGGGGGACTGGTTGCAGGACCTCCATACCAAATTCCACACATACTCAAGTCCCATAGTCAACCCTGCAGGCCACACGTATACAAAAAGTCAGCCCTCTTGACTGCTTTCACATCCCACAAATGCTGGATTTTCTATGTGGGTATGGTTTTTTAAAATCCATGCATAATTAGCCCCAAATAGTTCAAACCTGTGCTGTTCAAGGGTCAACAGTATTATTAGCCAGGCACGGTGGCTCACAGCCTGTAATCCTAGCACTCTGGGAGGCCAAGGAGGTGGGCAGATTGCCTGAGCTCACGGATTTGAGACTAGCCTGAGCAAAAGCAAAATCCCATCTCTAAAAATAGCTAGGCGTTATGGCGGGTGCTATAGTCACAGCTACTTGGGAGGCTGAGGCAAAAGAGTTGCTTAAGCCCACGAGTTTAAGGTTGCTGTGAGCTGTGACATTACAGCACTCTATGGATGGTGACAAAGTAAGACTCTGTCTCAAAAAAAAAAAAAAAAAAAGAAAAAGAAAAAGAAAGAAAATGGTATTGAGGCCCCTAGGAGTCCTTAGGCTACATTTTGAGAATCACTATTTACATACAATATAATATTTATGAAAGGCTAGCCAAGAAACTGGAATAATGATCTAGATGAGGGGTTGGAAGAAGGAGTGCACATATTTCAGAGTACCCATATTTTTATTTTTTGGATGTTTTTACTGGGTGCAAGTAATGGACATTCAAAAATAAAGGCTGACACAGATTTTCTTTTTGATTCCTTAATGAATCTAAGTGATATTGTCAATAATTTTTAGAGCCAAAACTTATGTTTGAGAAGTGGGGTTTATATTCCTGATGATTTTTGTGATCGTTTCATAAATGCTACACATCCATTACAATGGCTTGAAAGCATTATGATTCTGTTGAATACAAGTCTTCACACTAAAGTTTCACTCTTGCTTCCCCAGGCTTTCTGTCAAACAGTTAATGAACAGTAAACAAGAATTTAAAGGGAGTAGCCAGAACTTTTATCATTGAAAATAGTATCAGTTCTATAAGATTCTTCCCTTTTTTAAGCATACAACATTGTACACAAGTCCAGGTGAACTCAGTTCTCAAATATTCTATTCTATGTAAGAGGTTTTGGCAAATAGTAATTCAGCAGAAAATGTAAGAATTCATTACATTTCAAAAGGGTTTTGATTTGGATCAGGCCTAGAGGAAGCTTTAAATAGGCAGAAATGGCTTTTGTGAGGGGCTAAGGGCCCAGCTGTTGATCTCATTCAATGGCTCTTCAGAGCCATGTGTCTTAGCACTTGACCCATTTTTTTGCCTGAGCAAAAGAGAAATGTTCCTATTAGAAAACTAAAACTCTGTGAACTTGGATGACTCATTTAAACTTTAAGGAAAAGCCAACTCCTTCAAATGTTAGTGAGGCATCCAGTCAGGACACTCAACTGTAATCAGATTTAGAGATCTGTCCTAACAGACTCAATCATGGAGCTTCAGTAATCAAGAGATTTTAGCATAACCATCCACACAATCACCCAATCAGGAAACATGGAAGTTATTCACTTGACTCCTTCATTCCTCATATCCTTTCCCAATATGTCACTACCACCCCCTCTCATATAGAAATCTTCTCCCACTTAAACATCACTGTCAACTAATTATCTCCAAGATTAAATCTGAGCTCCTTAACATGGCACTCCTTGCCTGTCTCTCTCTCTCTTCTCCAACTTGTCCACTTGATAAATTACAATCCATCTTTCAAGACAACGTTCAGATGTTTCAGCTCTGTAAATCATTTCAGGATAAGTTATGCTTTTGTTTATTGAACCTTTACTCATCACTGTGTTCTCCTTCTCAAAAGTCGCCTCCTTTGAAAATTCTTCTCCCACCACTCCCTACCTCGACCCAAGATAAGTTCTGGGTTCCCATAATATTTGGTACATGTCTGTGTAATAGCAGACATTATTCTGTATTATCATTGTTAATGCATCTCATTTCTCTATTAGACTATGGATTCCCTAAGATAGAGACCATATCTTATTTATCTTGGGGTTTCAGCACCTAGGATAATGTCTGGCATAGAACCTGCTCTTACAAAATTCTATGTAAATGAATGAAGAGGTACTCTTAAGGGCGAGAACCTGGAGAGGCAATGTAATATGGTGAAAGGATCAGAGATTTGATGCTGTCTGATCAAGATCCTTTTAATTAGCAATTACCATGTTTCTGAATAAAAAGGTCAATTCTAATTCCTATCTTTTTTTTTTTTTTGCATTCGGCCGAGGCCGGGTCTGAACCCACCACCTTCAGTATGTGGAGCCAGCGTCCTACTCGATGAGCCACAGGTGCTGCCCTCTAATTCCTATCTTATGTGACCAATCAACAGCACTCAACATCGCCTATCACTCCCATCTTCTTGACACCTTTCTTCACTTACTTCCTGTTAGTTTTCCTCTTAACCAAGTACATACTCCTCCTCTTGATGAGCCACAGGTTCTGCCCTCTAATTCCTATCTTATGTGACCAATCAACAGCATGCAACATCGCCTATCACTCCCATCTTCTTGACACCTTTCTTCACTTACTTCCTGTTAGTTTTCCTCTTACCCAAGTACATACTCCTCCTCAATCTCCTTTGCTGTTTCCCTCTTATTTTCCAAACCTCTAATGCTGACAAGTATCCACAGCTCAAATCTTCGACCTTTTCCATTTCTATCTACTTTCTTCAGTGATCTCATAGATTTGCTTACAATTTACATGTTGTTCACTCCCAAATTTATTTCTCCTTGGTGAACTTCTCTCTTGAACTCACATATCCAACCGCCCATCCAACATTTCCCCTTAGATGTCTAAGAGACACCTCAAACATAACATGTCCACTACCAAACCCCTGACTCCTACCTAGTCTTCCCTGTCTTAATAACCAGCGACTCCACCCTTCTAGTTATACAAGCCAAAAAATCATCTGTGATTCATCTCATTTTCTCATACTCAGTATATCCAAACACCTGTTAGCTCTACCTTCAAAATATAACTAGAACTCTATCACTTTTAATTCTTTTTCCTGCTAACACCCTGGTTCAAGCCACCATTATCTTCCCTCTGGACTACAGCAACAGCCTCCTAATTGCTCTCCCTGCTCCACTCCTTGCCCCGTTTATTCTGTGTTCTATATAACATGCAGGGTGCTCCTTGAAAAACATGCCAGGCCATGCCAAGGCTCTGCTGAAAATTCTCCAATGGCTTTCTGTCTAGGAGTAAAATCCAAAACTCTTACAATGGCCTACACAGTCTTACGTTATCTGATCACCCACCATCCATGACCACCATTCTGACCTCAGATCCTAATTCTCTCTCTACTGCTCGCTGTTTTCCAGCAACCTGACCTCTTGGTTGTTCCTTGAAGTGTGAAAGCTTCCACCAATAAGGGCCTTGCCTCTATTATCCCTCTGCCTAGAGTAATTGTCCCTGGGATATCAGCATGGCTAACACGCTCAAGTCTGCCATCTCTCTATTCAAATACCACCTTATTAATGAGGTTTTCTCTAACCATTCTGTATAATACACGTATAGTCAAAACTCCCTGATACACACACACACACAGCTTATTTATCTTTTCTCACTAGATTATGCAGTCAACGAAGGTGGCTGTTTTCATAGCCATTGCTAAATCTTCATCCTATAGAACAGCACCCAGAGTATAGCAAGTGCTTAATAAATGCCTGTAGACCAAATTAATGAATTAATGAATAAATGAATAAACACACTGGCTGTCGATCTGAAGCAAATCACTGTACCCCTCTGCAGATTCTTTTGATCTCCAGTATAATGAGAGATTTAAACTAAAGCCTCAATAAGTTTTAACATTCTATGAACATATACCTCACTCCTCTTCTGAACCCTCTCAGGGCTTCCATAGCACACAATCGGGAATGGTATATATTCTGTAAATACCTGTTGATAGACTATGATTTGAAATTATAGGGAACTATCTGCATTTGTTAATGGCTCTTCTGTACTATTCAGGATTTATGTGCAATCTCTTGTTTAATCTTTACAATAATCCTATAATAAATATAGTATGAGTCCCACTTTACAGATGGAGGAAACTGAGGCTTAGAGAAACTATGTGCCTTGTCTAAGTTCACATACTTGGTAAGAAGGTGGGACAGGATTTTTTGTTTTATTTTGTTGAGACAAAGTTTTACTCTGTTGCCCAGGCTGAAGTACAGTGGCATGGTCATAACTCATGGACACCTTGAAATAATGGCCTCAAGTGATCCTCCAACCTCAGCCTCCTGAGTACAGGTACTACAGTTATGTACCACCATGCCCAGCTAATTTTTTTTTTTTTAATTTTGTGTAGTGATAGAGTCTCTACACAAATTTTCTCAGGCTAGTCTCAAACTCTTGGCCTTAAGTGATCCACACACCTCAACCTCCCAAATTGCTAGATGTAGATCACAAGTGTGAGCTACTCTGCAAATGCTGGGGAAGAATGTGGAGAGATGGGAACACTTTTACATTGCAGCAGGATTGGAAACTAATGAAGCCTCTTTGGAAAGAAGTATGGAGAATCCTTAAAAAACGAAAAATAGACCTTGCATTTGATCCCATAATCCCATTTTTATGCATCTACCCAGAAAAAAAAAATATTTTGTCATAAGGACATTTGCACTAGATTGTCTATCACAGCTCAATTTACAATCACCAAGATGTGGAAAAAACCCGAGTGCCCATCAATTCATTAATGGATTAATAAATGATGGTATATGTATACCATGGAATACTATTCAGCCATAAAAAGATGGAGACTTTATATCTTTTGTATTAACCTGGATGGAGTTGAAACACACTCTTAGTAAACTATCACAAGAATGGAATAGCAAGTATCCAATGTACTTAATAATAATATGAAGCTAATAGATGAACTAATACATGGCCACACAAGAGAAAAATTCAATTCAATTCAAGCTGAGGTGAGGAAGGAGGAGGGAGTGGGGCAGGTGTGCTCCCACCTAATGAGCACAATGTAAGGGTGTATGGCACACCTCCCAGTTGGGGGACACAATTACAACAGGGACCCTCCCTAACAAATGCAAACATTATAACCTAATCATTTGTACCCTCATGTTAATCTGAAAAAACAAACAACAACAACAACAGAAAATAAAGGTGTGAGGTCTGGTCTGTATGGCAAGTCTTTAAATAAACTGAGTAATTTGTGTTCTATTTCTGTAAAGTAAAACAGCACTCTCTAAATCTCTATCTGTATACTCCCATTTAATTTTTCAAGTTTCTTTAGGGCAATACCCAGTTTTTACTTATTTAAGTTTTATTTATATAATGTCTAAATATATTTCACATATTTTTGTTTCTAATAAAGCAATTCTAATAAGCTATCCTAGTCCTATGAAGGTTAAAAAAAATGACAATTTTGCCAAAAACAAAAAGAAAGTAGCAATGTATAATGGTAACTTAGTCGGTGAAGAAATGACTGAAGAAAAAAAAAATGACTGTAAATAAATGTCTGCTCTTTTGCAGCCCTCACAGACAACCTTTTCAAGAATTCCCCCTTTGACAATATGATCATCATCATCATGACCCCACAAATCATACCAAAACAAGCATAAGATCAATATTTTCCCCTAGTCTATGTAGTCACTCATATAGAGCCTTAATATTGGGATAGAAGGGGGTGGCACCTGTGGCTCAGGGAATAGGGTGCTGGTCCCATTCACCGAGGGAGGTGGGTTCAAACCTAGCCCTGGCCAGCTAAAAACAATAGTGACAATTACAAAAACAACAACAACAACAAAGATTCGGATAGAATTCTAATTTAAAAAAAAATAGTTTTCCCCTAGTGTTCACAATAATATTCACTGGAGGCCATTAAATGTAAGCCCCACTGAAAGGAATCTAGTGTCAAAACGCAGATAGGTGGTTGCCTGAGACCAGTGATGAAGGGGATTAACTGCAACTTTTTTTAGAATTACATGTATTTTTAGGGTAGATGCATTTATCAAAATTCATTAATAGGCACATTTTTATTGATTGTAAGTTATGTCACAAGTCGCTTTAAAATAAAACATATGAGTGGATGAATTGGCTCACACCTGCAATTCTAGCACTCTGGGAGGCTGAGGCAGATGGATTGCTTGAGCTCAGGAGTTCAAGACCAGCCTGAGCAAGAATAAGACCCTGTCTCTACTAAAGATAAAAAAAAAAATTAGCTGGGAATAGAATCATGGCAGGTACCTGTAGTCCTAGCTACTTGGGAGGCTGAGGCAAGAGGATCATTTGGGCCCAAGAGTTTGAGATTGCTGTGAGCTGTGACACCACGGCACTCTACCGCAGGGTGACAGAGTGAGACTCTGCATTAAAAAAATATATATATATACATATATGTAAAATATGTTTAGATGTTATATAAATTAAACTTAAATAAAAATAAAAAAAGTGGGTATTGCCCTAAAGAAACTCGAAGAACTAAATGGGAGTATACAGATAAAGATTTAGAGAGTGCTGTTTTACTTTACAGAAATAGAACACAAATTCCTCAGTTTATTTAAAGTAAGATTTAATTTACCCCAATTTGATTTACACAATGCTTTTCAGAAGCCTGTCATATCTTACACAGGAAAAGAAACACATGAATAGTTCCTGCCAGAGACTGAGCAATCAGCCAGTGACACCAGAAATTGCCTCTTGACTCTCAGGCATGGGTTAGAGTTAGTCAGGTTACTTTTGCACTACGCAGAAGATGGAGATGAAAAAGAAAAAATCTTGGCGTTTCTCTTTCAAAGCTTAATGTTCACAGAACAGGTCTGACCAATTAGTGCACACCAAATCCAAAATAGCCCAAGTCCACAGTGACCCCACTCTTTCTTGGCTTTCCCCCACTGTTGCCTAACTCTGCCCAATTTCTAGGTGATTCTCCTAGTCCAGGCTCCCACAGCACCCTTAGCATACCTCTCTCAAGACAACCCACTGTTGTACTGTAAACACGTGTTGATTTTCTGAGCTCTCCTCCCCCACCGGATTGTGGATAGGAACCATAACTTAGTCATCTCTGAATTTCCAGCTACTAACATTGTACCTGACACACAGTAGTACATAAAAAGATTTGTGATTGGATGAACCTTGTCATACTTGGACCTCTCACTAAAAGGCAGCACAATCCATCAAATTAAGCAAGAAAGATAAGCATCACTTAAGAAACACCCATCTATTTATCTAATACTCCATATGTAATCTGTTACTAAGTCCTATTGATTTTATTAATACCTTCTAACCAGCCGTCAAATCCATCTACTTCTCTCCATAGCCACAACTCCCACTCTAGTTCAGGTTAGTATCACTTATAGCATGGATACAAACACATTGATTCTGGCTTCTTTCCAATCCATTGTCCACAGTGAAATTATTTGATGATGTCACTCCCTCATCCTTCCTCAAAACCACTTTAATGGCTCTCCCTGGTTCTTAGAATAAAGAGGAAATCTTGACTATAGCATAAAGGCTTTGCACCATCTGTCCTCTACCTACTCTTCTATCCTCTGCTTGTTCTAGTCTCCTCCCCACTCACTTTACTCCAGCCAGCTGCACTTGGCCTTATTTTAGCTCCTGGTATGCACCATGATACCTCCCTCAGAGCATATTGGCAGGAGCTGATCTTTTTGTCTAAAAAGTTCCTCACTTACACTTTGTACCTCTACTTAAGCTTTATTTCCTGTAACAATCCTTCTCTGACTCTTCGGTTAGGCCATGTTACTTTAGTTCATGTAATTCTTTCCTCCATGGAACTTTTGTAATTAAAACTTCATGTTTAGGGGCCGGGTGTGTGGCTCATGCCTGAATCCTAGCACTCAGGAAGGCTGAGGCAGGTGGATTGCCTGAGTTCACAGGTTTGAGACCAGCCTGAGCCAGAGCAAGACCCCGTCTCTAAAAATAGCCAGGCATTGTGGCAGGGACCTGCAGTCAAGCCAGCTGCTTGGGAGACTGAAGCTTGAGGATCACTTGAGCCCAAGGGTTTGAGGTTGCTGTGAGCTAGGACACCAAGGCACTCAAGCCCAGGGTGACTGAGACTCTGTCTCAAAATAAAAAAAAAAAGTCATATTTATTTGCTTGACTGATTGAGCTCTTAAAGGCACAAACTGTATGTGATTTTGGTTGCCACTACATCCCTAGGGCTTAGTACAATGCCTGCTGTGAAGTAGGAGATCACTTTTTTTTTCAAGAAATTAATTAATATACCAATAGAGAAACAATGGCAGCCATATAGTCCTTATTTTTACCTTTAGGGACTTCATTTGTTCATTCAACAAATATTCTTTAATCTCCCATTCCATGTCAAACACCTTGGTAAAGTGATAGGACTACACAAGGGCAAAGAGAGACATAATTCCTGATGGAACTTACAGGCTAATTTAATGAAAGGGTTATTCTCCCAACAATTTCATTTATAAAAGGATATTTTCTATATCTCAACTAACATACTGTTTTTATTCAGGAGGTTGTTTGAACTTTCTTATAACGTGTTATTAGAAGCTTATTTGTTCTATCATTCTTTGTCTTACTCTGTTTTAAGTCTTTTCTGCTCTTGAGCTGATTCCATCTGCCAATATGTACATGGCTGCATTTTCCTCCTTTGCAGCCTACCAAGTAGATTAATGGTGGTAGTAGCAGCAGCAATCAATAGTAGTACTAATGTTAGTAGTACTAGTAAATACTACTAGGAATAGTATATAATAATCATAATGACCATGGCAATCATAGAAATAACTATAATTTATTCTGTCATCCTAAATTCTCCCAACAAGTCTTCAAGATAAAGATATACAAAGATATACAAGCAGAATTAGAGGCTCAGAGGAGTTCATTAATTTTCCCAGGGTCAATCCGTGAGTAAAAGATAAAGAATTTGAAACTAAATGTTTCTGACTTTAAACCTTGTGCTTGTTCCATTCCATCATACTTACTTTCAAGCAAGGGAGACTGCTGGTATGATTTTGTCTTCCTGATTATCTCCCACAGACTTTAATGTTCATGAAGTAGTTTGTGAGGTGATTTTGTACTATATATAATGATTAAGCAAGGCTTCAGGTTTTGAAGATCCAAAATCTTTGGATTAGAAAATTGACTCAGGATCTAACCAGAAGGGGATGCATATGAAGGGTGCCAAGGTTAGTTCAAAAATTGCCCTCCTAAAATGTAAATTCTAGCCAGATGTGGTGATCGCCTGAGCTAGGAGTTCGAGACCAGCCTGAGCAAAAGCGAGACCCTGTCTCTACTAAAAATTAGAAAAATCAGCTGTGTGTTGAGGGTGCACCTATAGTTCTAGCTACTCAGGAGGCTGAGGCAAGAAGATCACTGAAGCCCAAGAGTTTGAGGGTGCTGTGAGCTGTGATGATCCCATGGCAGTCTACCCAGGACCACAGAGTGAGACTATGTCTCAAAAATAATAATAATAATAATAATAATAATAATAATAATAAAATAAAATGTATAATCCTAGTTCTCTGGGAAGCTGAAGCTGGTGGACTACTTGAGTTCAGGAGTTTGATACCAACCTGAAAAAGAGCGAGACCCATCCCTAAAAATAGCCAGGCATTGAGGCATGTGCCTATAGTCCCAGCTACCTAGGAGGCTGAGGCAAGAGGATCACTTGAGCCCAAGAGTTTGAGGTTGCTGTGAACTGTGATGCCATGACACTCTACCAAGGGCAACAAAGTAAGACTCTGTATCAAAAAAAAAAAACGTAAATTTTAAAAGTTATTGCAGGACATAAGCTAATGGCTTCTGGAAAAATGTCAAAAATCCCACAAACTTTCACAAATTAGATGAACTCTCTGAAGGCTTTACGTTAACTTAAATATTTCAATTAAAATGAAAATAATGATTATACGTGGCGTAAAAAAGCCTCCCAGGTAAGACTCAGGATTACTATGAAAGACACTGTAGAATGGCAAAAAGTGGTAGAAAGCAGTATTGTTTTAGGAAAACTATTAACTTAGCTATTGCCAAGCTGTGTCCTTGGGCCACACAAATCAACTTCTCTAGGCTTTTGCTACCTTATCGACAGAATGAGGGAATCAGATCGTATGCTTTTCAAAGTCTATTCTGGTTCTTGTCCACTCTTGAAATTACAGTTTGCAAATGTTATTGGGTAATAAAAAGTCTATACAGCTAGAATTCCAAAAGGGTCAAAATCAATCAATTAATTTAAAAAGAAACCTCCAAGAATCAGAGAATATTTGGTTGATAGGACAGGATAAATTTATGCTTTCTCTTGCATAAGCTGCAAAGAAAATGATACTGGCTCTCTCTTAAGTATTTTTCTTCCCAGCCTTCCACATCCCCCAGACCTTAGGGGGCATCAGTATGATTAGGTTTAACTGTAGGTTCCCTAAAACCATTGTGGCAGCAACTCGCACAGTGCCATGGCTAAGAAGAGAGACTCGGAAGTTTCCTTGAATTGAGTTAAAGTAAGAAAACATAAGAAAGAAAGGTGTGCAAATCAGACAGCACAAGGGAAGGGAAGCCTTCTAGGTTCTACCAGGCAGAAGAGCAAGGAGCAGGGCTTACTTGCAGATGTAAGGACTTTCATTTGGGAAACAGGTACTTCATGTCCAAAAGATGGACATTAATTAGTGAGGAACTTTCATAACTGTTTTGTGGCACATATTCCCAAAGGCTAAGAACATGAGTTATTATCCCTGACATGCCAGGCCCTACAGTAATCAAGTCTACTTTCCCTATCTAGCATTACCTTCAGTGTTCCCCAAGGCAATCCCTGGGCTTCACCCTCAATAATTCAACTGGAAAATGCATGAATTTTAAGCTTAGGCATCAGAGATTGGCCTTGAAATCACAACTTAGTTCCTGATGAGCTGTTAACGTGGGCTAGTTATTTCACCCTGCTGAGTCTTGATTTCCTCTTTAGTAAAATACTAACACCCATTTCACAGAGCTTTTGTGTAGCTGTCATAGAATGACATGAAGAAAATTATAATCATAGTAGCGGATATTTCTTGTGAACCAACTATGTACCAGGCTCTATGCTCCTCTCATATACCACATTTAGGGAGTTGCCCTCTGTTGCTAGTGGACTTCCAATTAAGAATTCAGAACATGAGAACTCAAATTAGACCTCCCATTGTATTTTGCAATACCATTACTATGTATCTACCCATAAGAAAAACATCATTCTATCATAAGGACTTTTGCAGTAGACTGTTTATCACAGCTCAATTTACAATTGCCAAAATGTAGAAACAACCTAATTGTCCACCAACCCAGGAATGGATTAACAAGCGGTGGTCTATGCACATCATGGAATACTACTGAGCCATTAAAAGATATGGAGACTTTACATCTTTTATATTCACCTAGACAAAGCTGCAACACTCTCTTCTTAGTAAAGTACCACAAGAATGGAGAAGCAAGAATCCAATGTACTCAATTCGAATACGAAGCCACTACATGATCTAATACATGCCCACATAAGAGAAAAACTCAAGTCAATTCAAGGTAGGGGGTGGGAGAGTGGGCGAGCAGGGAGTGGGGAGGAGGGCGGATGGGTGTGCTTCCACTTAATGGGCACTATGTTAGAGTGCATGGCACACCTCTTGGGGGCAGGACACAATCATAGGAGGGACTTTATCTAACACATGCAAACACTGTAACCTAAATCTTTGTACCCTTAATTAACCTAAAACAATAAAAAAAAAAAAAAATAGAATTCAGAACGTGGTATCCAAAAGGTGTGAAAGTGGCAGCTAGACACAGGCAGTCCCCAGGGGACAGGTATCCCGGAGACAGGCTGTGCATGTATCCCAGAAGTCTAGGGAAAGGCCCCATGTGAACAATCCAGAGTAGCAGGCTTTTATTTGAGAGCAAGGAGAAGTAGCAGCAAATCTGCACGTGTTTTCTTCCTTTTCCTTAGGGTGTAAAAGATTTGGGAAATTGGAAGAAACCAAAAGGAAATTTACACTCATTGTTTTCCTAAAGTGTGGGACTGGAATACAGAGAAGACCACCACTCAATTGCTGTGTAGCCTTGAGCGAGGTGTGTAACTTCTCCAGCGTGAGTTTCTTTACCTGTAAATTTGGGCCTGTCTTTTTCAGGGCTGTGCTAAAGATTAGGAATAATGTATGTAAAGTGACTAATATGGTGCCTGGCACATATAATAAATAGTTACTATATTTAGTGTGGCATTAGTGCTATTCCTCCAGCTCTAAGGGATTCAAATGTCAGCTAAATGCAAGATGGCATCTCCATATATCAGGGAATATACAAGTACAAACATAATGCTTAAGATTTAACATTTGATGAGGTTTGGAAAAATCATGACAAGTAGCTTTCTTACACTGTCATGACTCTGGGGAAAATATGTAACATAGGGCCTATGAGGTGCAATTTGCATTGATCTCCTATAGTAATCATCAGTTGCCCCACACAATTTAGCACTTTATTGTATCATATTCTATATACCATGTAGACAGCTCCAAAATTTATATCTCTAGTCCAGACTTCTCCCTGAATGCCAGAGTCATATATCAGTTTACTAAAAATCCTCTCTAGGGTATCTAATAGATATCTGAAATAAAACATGGCCAAAACAGAACTCTTGAATGCCACCCTCCCCCCAAATCTGGCCTCCCTCAGTCTTCCTCATTGTAGCCAGCAGCACTACTGTCTTCCCTATTACTAAAACCAAAAACCTAGGAATCAGCATGAGAAATGACAGTCATGTCTGTCTCTACAATATCTCTTGAATCTGTCCAATTTGTTCTATCTCTATTTCCACCCCTCTAGTCCACCTCACCATCACCTTTGACAGCTGATACATTCTATTCCCCCTGAAATATTTTATACCCATTCTTCATCTAGACGACTTTTTCTTAACCTTCAGAGTCCAACCTCAATGTTATTTCACTTCTAGTAAGCCATCCCCAATCTCTATTAGTCTTACTATTTTTTCTCATTGTCTCATATTGCAATATAATATTTATACATGTTTCCAAGAGTTTATTCACTTAATCTCTAATTATTCCCTCTTCCCCCAATATATTTCAAGCTCAAGCAGGCCAGACACTAGTTTTCTTTATGGTTCACCTCTATTCACCTAGCACAATGAGTATTTGATGAATGCAACGAATATCAAACGTATTACACATACTTGCAGAGCCAGAGTTGATAACCACTGCATCAGGTAATATGTTCACATGTCCCAAAATGCCCTTTTCATCTTTCATCTCATATGCTAATCAGGAGGTAAATAGCATGGTAAACATAATTTTACTATCACTAAATGTAAGGATAAAAATACCAACAAATGTTTGATTTTAAGAGCCAGGAGAACAGGGTCATTAAAATATGACTTTAAATGCCTTTTATCATAAAATTAAAGCACAATTATTTCCCATTCGACTATTATACCAGAGTTTATGGTGAGATGATAATACCCTTTCCACCTGACAAACAAGTCAGGATATTGGCCTAACAACTTTGAAACTTCACTACTGGCTTTCCATTCTGCTTTCCCAGAATATAGCCAAGTTCAGAGACATTGTGAATGCATTTCAAAGCACAGAATTCAAAACACACAAAGCATTTCAATTTATTAATTCAACAAACATACTACGTGACTACTATATATCAGACACATAAGCACGCGTTTCCGAGGCCACTCAGCGGGGATCCAGACAACATGCCCCAGAGAGGAACCAAGGTTCCTTCCCTGCAGCCCCATGCCCCTGCTGCTCAGCACGGAGGCCTCTGCATCTAGCAGTGGCCAACTGCGCCTCAGGATCCCCCCTGGATCATGGAATGCTGAAGCACCGAGACATCTCTAGCTATATAAAGTATTCCTGGTACCAAGAACTGATTTATGGACTTGAACTGATGAATTATTTTCCTATTTGACAGCCAAAGGAGGCCATTTAACTGCCTTTATAAACCACCAGGGATGAATCATAATGACATAAGGAATTGCTGGACAGGACAAGGCCAGTTTCCTCCACATGCTTGTCCTGGGGGCTCATTTCCACCTCAGCTTTGTCTCAACAGTCTTTGCTCTTGGCTCACATATCATTTAAATGTCTTCCTAGCTGCAAAAACTCATTTATACAGACAATATTATTTGCTCTGACCACCTTAATTGACAAATTATTCCACATGATTGCATCTCCTTGAATAAAATAGTTCTGCCTGAAATACCTTATTGATGTGGCTCTTTGCTTGAGGTTTTCCTAGCCCCCGGTTAACTTCCTAATTTTTTTTTCATTCATCCCACGTAAATGAAGCACCCTATTAACAATAGCAATTTGTCTTGGACCATTTGTCAGACTGCTTTCTTATCATGAAATGGCTGTGAGGTCACATTTGCAAGCTTCCTAGTAGTAATGATGATGATGATAATGCTAACTAGAATACGCTCATGAATACCTTAAATATGAGGACATGTTCTGAGAATTTCATTGTTAAGTGATTTTTGTCATTGTAGTAACATCCTAATGTACTTACACAAACCTAGGTGATATAGTCTTCTCCATACATAGGCTATATGGGATGGCTTATTGCTCTTAGGCTAGAAACCTGTACAGGATGGCATTGTACTGAACACGGTAGTCAACCGTAACACCATGGTATTTGTGCAGCGAAACATATCTAAACCAGAAAAGATACAATAAAAATGCGGTACTGTAATCTTATAGAACCACTGTCTTACATGCAGTCTGTCATTGACCAAAACATGGTTAATATGGTACATGATTGTAATAAATATCACTTATTGAGTAACTGCTATTTCTCAGACACTATTCTAAGAGGTTTTTATATATTTTCTTCAATAAAACACAGCAACACCATGCCCATTTTACACAGGGGAAAAAACCCTGAAGTTCTGAAAAGTAAATTAATTTTCTCAAACTCATACAGCTGCTGGCAGAGTCAGACTTTGGATCATGGTTTTCTGGTTCTGTAACAGGGTTCACAGGAAGAAAGAGAGTTTTCAGAGTTTTCCATGAGTCTTCTCTTGGAATCAAATTGTTTCACTAAACTCCCTTTATATTTTAATCTATATTTCTAGAAATATCTTCCTGTAGATCAGTAGTTCTCAACCTTCCTAATGCAGTGACCCTTTAATACAGTTCCTCATGTTGTAGTGACCCCCAATCATAAAATTATTTTCATTGCTACTTCATAACTATAATTTTGCTACTGTTATGAATTGTAATGTAAATATCTGATATGCAGGAGACCCTCAAAGGGGTCAAGACCCACAGGTTGAAAACCACTGCTCTAGATATTTTTCTCAGCAAAATATCTTAACCTTCTACATATAAGAACATTTTTTAATCAAATCATATCATAGTATAGGCAGTCCCTGTGTTATGAATGAGATAGGTTCTATCAGTTTTTGTCTGTTTGTTTTGAGACAAAGCCTTACTCTTTTATTCTAGGTAGAGTACAGTGGTGTCATAGATCAGAGCAACATCAAATTCCTGGACTCAAGTGATCCTCCTGACTCAGCCTCCCAAGTAGATGGGCCTACGGTCTCTACCAAAACACCCAGCTATGTAGATCTGTTCTTAAGTTGAATGTGTATGTAAGTTGGAACAGGTACGTTTACCTATTACCAGTAATAGCTTCATTCATAAGTGTGAGTAGTACGTCAGTCAGGTGTTTGCAACTCAGAGACTTATGGTAATAGCCTCTGTTTGTAAGTATGAGTTGTACATACATCTAATGTTTGTAGCTTGAGGATTGTCTGTACTATGAGCGGTGGATTTGTATAGACATTAACTAGGAGAAGGGACTCAGGCTTTAGGGAAACCAACGTCTGAGTGTTCCCTCCAGTGTCATCATTACTTGCTGTAACAGGGGTGCCCCACCTGATTTTGTGAGTCCTTTTTTTTGCTTATCTATAGTCTCAGATATCACAAAAAGTATACATGAATCTTTTTTTTATTAAATCATAGCTGTGTACATTAATGTAATCATGGGGTACAATGTGCTGGTTTAATATACAATTTGAAATATTTTCATCACACTGGTTAACACAGACTTCACAGCGTTTTCTCAGTTATTGTGTTAAGACATTTATATTCTACACTGAGTAAATTTCACATGTACCCTTGTAAGATGCACCGTAGGTGTGGTCCCACCAATTACCTTCCCTCCACCCGTCCTCTCCCTTCCCTTCCCCTCCCTCTCCCCTTTCCCCATATTCTTGGTCTATAATTGGGTTATAGCTTTCATGAATCTTCCTTTATTTTTAGCTAATCAGTTTTTGTTAGTGTTTGTGTATTTAATGTATAGCCAAGACAACTTTATTCTTCCAACGTATAGTAGAGAAACAAAAAAAGAGTGGACACTCCTGCATGAGTAGAATATCAAAATTAAATTCCAGAAATTTCAATTTCCACGTCTATAAAGTAGGACTAAAATGACACACCTCGCAGGATTTGGAAATGATTAATTGAGATCATATATGGGAAATGCAGAGCCTAACTCCTAGCTCCATAATTGAATGTTGTACCTAAATGCTCAGGTAAACTCGATATGGGGAACAGCAGATCCTGGAGAACTTTAATGTAATTAGTGAGACTAAGTGTTTTCATATGAAGGCTATAGCACAAGAATATGGGAAATGGGCAAGGGAGGGGAGGGGAGGGGGAGGTTGGGGTGGAGGGAGGGTCATTGGTGGCGCCACACCAACGGCGCAGCTTACTAGGGTACAGG